>LR812519.1:67235780-67248280 GCA_903798195.1 Danio kyathit | reverse complement strand
TTCCTTTTCAATACAGGTGCCGTCTCCTCTTTATATGCAATCCTCAAAAAGCTGATGTGCTCCGTAGTGATAAATAGAGGCTGTTTCCCAAACAGATTTTGTACACGCGATTTGAAGCAGAGTGAAAGTCTGGGTTTTGGGTGATTGTTTAAACAGACATATACACATAATTAATAATAATACCATTTAAAGATGTCGATGTTTGTGGGTTTTTTTTTCAAACACATTTCGTTAGGAAAGCAATTAAATTCTTTCATTATAATGTTAGATGTGTGCATTTTTAAATTGACACCTCTGTTATTTAATGTAATCAAACGAAAAGAATCTGAATAAATATTCATCGATTCATTCTTTGCTCTTTAATCAGAATGTGTAACGTGTTATACAGTGAAGAAACGGCTATTGAAATTTAATAGCTTAATTCTATTTCATTATAATAGCTATTCATTTTAATAAGGTGAATTGTTTGTTTATGTATTTGCTGCTAATGTATACTATTTATTTATTCTTTTGTAAATAATAATAATAATATAACATTACTGACCGTTTAACTGTTTATTTACAATGAAAAAGCTCCAAATGAGCATATTTGGTCATTTTGGGATTTTTTAAAGGGGGGTGGGGGTGAGGGGTGGATGGGGGGGAATCCCTTATTATTGGTGGGGAATCCCTTATTTTCACATACCAATGTTGACAGGTATGTTAATTATACAATGTACTATACCAGCGGTTCCCAACAGGGGGTCCTGGCCCACAAGGGGGCCTCAGCGAGCTCTGTGGGGGGTTGCGTCATATTTTTTACATTTTTTTTTAGCAGTGGACAATTAGGAGAACAATCATGTTGCCTTACGTCTTTTTATTCCCTGGCTGACCAAAAAAAAATGGAAAATTTGTAATTCGTCCACCACAAAAAAAGACTGAGTCTCACTGATTCACCTTCAGCAGCTAATAGTAATGACCCAAGCATACTGGACCCAGGTGAGGAAGCTTTAAACACTTCGGGTCACAGCGCTAGCAATACTGAAAACACGAAATGCAGGAAATATTATAGATCATTACCAAGATAGCTACCTGAACTATTATAACCTGGTTTTATTCTATTTTCTCGAAGCAAAGAGTCCCTGACCCACCCACAGTGCATTATCTGCGCCAAAGTTCTTGCAAACGAATGCATGAGGCCAATTTAATAAGACATTTGGAGATGACTCATCCCCAATACTGCGACAAGCCCATCGCATTTTTTGAGCGCAAGGCAAAAGAATTGACACACATCCAAAATGAGATGAGGGATGTCACAGCTACTGACAAGAAACTTTTAAAAAATTGGCAACTAGTATAGGGCCAATTTAAAGGCCAAAGGCTTACGATTTTCAGTTACAAATGGCCTACTGATGTTTTGCTTTTATATTTTACATTAGGCTATTATTCGCCCATAAACATATCTACATATAGTAATAAACATACTGTTTGTTTGAAAACAACATTATTTGTCATCCTAACTGCAAAATTATATAATAATAATAATGATAATACCATTAAATGTTCAGGGGGGCCTTACAATATTTTCCGGGGAAAAAGAGGGTCTCGGGCAAAAAACTACTACTTAATTATACTATGCTATGCTACTATGCTATATTTGGTTTTCTTTAAGCCAGTTAAGTTCATATTTGGTTTAATCAAACTCAAAGTGGATTGGTTTTGATTGGGTTTTGTCGCCAAGGTAACTTATGATACACAATCATACTTGACAATCTCCCATTTTTCCCGGGAGTCTCCCGTATTTCACACCCATCTCCCGGCACCCTCCCATTTTGTTACTTCTCACCGGAAACTCGCGTAATTTGTATGGCTTCACACAATTGAAGAAATAATTAAATCTCAAAGCATTTTTTTATCTCAATCTGGCAACATACGTTACAACCTAGTTGCGCTCGTGATTTCTTCGTTGGTAATAGAAATTTGCATTGACTTTTTTAATGTAACTTATTCATTCATTTTGTTTTCGGCTTAGTCCCTTTATAAATCTGGGATCGCCACAGCGGAATGAACCGCCAACTTATCCAGCATATGTTCTACACAGCGGATGTCTTTCCAGCTGCAACTCATCACTGGGAAACACCCACACACACCAAATCACACACATACACTAGGGCCAATTTAGCTTACCCAATTTACCTACAGCGCAAAACTTTGGACTTGTGGGGGAAAACGGAGCACCCAGAGGAAACCCACACCAACACGGAAAGAACATGCAAACTCCACACAGAAACGCCAACTGACCCAGCTGAGACTTGAACCAGCAACCTTCTTGCTGTGAGGTGATTGTGCTACCCACTGCGCCACCGTGTCGCCCATGTAACTTTTTCAAATACTTAATTTTTTTTGCTTTTAACAATTTCATACATTCGTTAGTGCGAAACGTTGCGGTTTCAGCATGAAAAAGATCAGCAGTTACAAAGTTTCTTCACAGAATGCCAAATTTAAATCATTCCTGCCCATGGCCTGGTTGGGATGCATTAGTAGTGTGCTGTCGTCTGTTTCACAAATTTAATATACTGATACACATGCTTTATCTTTAATTGTTTATTTTTACAGACCTAAGCAGCATCATATGTGTGCACTTTTGGCATGACCTTGGGCATACTTGACATCTGACATGAACAAGAACTTGTCTTTTGACTTCTGGCTGTGTTTGTGCACTTCTGTTTATTTCTGTGCACTTAAAAACTGTATATCAGGAGTTTAAACGGACTGACAAAGCTTTAAGTCAGAGTATCCAAGGCACAAGCTGTAAAGGCCCCACCCTCTTTTGGATAGGGGGCAGGGAGATGCTGCTCAGTTGCATTTAAAGATACACACACATAGAATATAGTGTCTTTTGCCTCACCTAATCAACAATAATATAATAATATAAAATATAATATAAAAAATATAAAGGCGGCACGGTGGCTCAGTGGTTAGCACTGTTGCCTCACAGCAAGTAGGTCGCTGGTTCAAGTCCCGGCTGGGTCAGTTGGCATTTCTGTTTGCATGTTCTCCCCGTGTTCGCGTGAGTTTCCTCCGGGTGCTCCAGTTTCCCCCACAGTCCAAACACATGCGCTATAGGTAAGTTGAATAAACTAAATTGGCTGCAGTGTATGTGTGTGAATGAGTGTGTGTATAGGTGTTTCCCAGTACTGGAAGGGCATCCGCTGTGTAAAACATTTGTTGGATAAGTTGGCGGTTCATTCCGCTGTGGCGACCCCTGATGAATAAAGGGACTAAGGCGAAGGAAAATGAATGAATGTAATATAACATAGCTGATGGTCAGTAACTTCACTCTTTAGATCTGACCTTGATGTTCTGTTTTCCTTCCACAGACACATTCTGGACAAACCCACAGTTTAAGCTTCATCTGGAAAATCCAGATGATGGTGATAAGCTGTGCAGCGTCATCGTGGCCCTGATGCAGAAGAACCGCCGACGACTAAGAAAAGAGGGGCTTGACATGGAGACCATTGGGTTTGCTATTTATGAGGTGAGAGAGATATCAAGCAATAGACAGAGCTGAATTTTAAGGGTTATAAAAACTATTAATTACTCACCCTCGTGACCTTCGTTCATTTACAAAACACAAGTTACACAAGTAAACACAAGTTATTTTAGATTAAATCGAAGAGCTCCCTTTTTCAATTCAATTCATCTTTATTTGTATAGCGCTTATATAATGTAGATTGTGTCAAAGCAGCTTCACATGGAAGATTATAGTGAATTGAAACAGTGTCAGTTCAGTTTTTAGAGATTAAGTTCAGTTCAGCTCAGTTCAGTGTGGGTTAATAATCACTACTGAGAGTCCAAACACTGAAGAGCAAATCCATCGATGCGCAGCTCTACAGATCCCGAACCATGCAAGCCAGTGGCGACAGCGGCGAGGAAAAAACTTCACCAATTGGCGAAAGTGAAGATTTAAAAAACCTCGAGAGAAACCTGGCTCAGTTGGGCATGACCATTTCCCCTATGGCCAAGTGTCTTGTGCAGAGCTGCAGTCTAGGCGCAGGAAGCTGGACCTCAGCGAAGACTCGTTTGTCCTTGGAGCATCACAGGAGTCAGTCATGCTCTCACTCCATGAAGACCACCACAGCAGCTGCTCAGGATACGGCCTGGTCCAGAAAACCTTGGGATCATCTCGTCGCTGGTCTCGGATCGTGTCAGTGGCACTGCGTAGTCTGAGGGCCTCGAGATGAGTACCCCCAGGTGGAAATACAGAATAAGGAGAATAATTAGCGTAGCTGCTGTTCATAGTGTATATAAACGAGAACACATCATGCGTCATACTGCTATGTAATGCACTGAGTGTATGCTTTGCTAAAAAGATAGGTCTTTAATCTAGTTTTGAAGAGCGAGAGTGTGTCTGAGCCTCGGACATTATCAGGAAGGCTATTCCAGAGTTTAGGGGCCATAAATGAGAAGGCTCGGCCTCCTTTACTCGACTTTGATATTCTAGGTACTACCAGAAGCCCTGAGTTTTGAGATCGTAAAGAGCGGGTTGGGTTGTAGCGAGACAGGAGGTTGGTTAGATAAACAGGAGCTAGATTATTTAAAGCTTTATAGGTAAGGAGTAATATTTTAAATTAAATACGAAACTTAACAGGCAGCCAGTGTAAGGAGGATAAAATTGGTGTGATATGATCATATTTTCTAGATCTGGTAAGAACTCTGGCAGCTGCATTTTGCACTAGGTGGAGTTTGTTAATAGAGGATGCTGGGCAGCCAGCAAACAGAGCATTACAGTAGTCCAGCCTAGAAGTCATGAAAGCATGGACTAGCTTTTCTGCATCTGATATGGATAGCATACTTCGCAATTTAGCAATATTTCTCAGATATTATATTTCTCCCTCATCCTCCATATAGCAAGTCAGAATTATAATTACACGTTTAAAGTCCAGAAAGGGAACAAAAACTGTACAGCTCCATGAAGTCTTTTGAGTGCTAAAAAAAACTGAAAATGTTTTCCACATCAGATCAGGATGCGATGCTTGCTTGCTGTGCTGCTGACTCTAATGGCAATAAGTTGTACTACCCCTAATAAACACGTTTTATAATTATAAACATATGTAATACAATCTGTTTTTTAAATTGGTGCACAAAAGTGTTCTTGGAGCTTTGTATGATTAAAGTTGAACTACTGAAGACACTTGGAGTGTTTCGACAATGTTTTTGGTTCCTTTTCTGGACTTTGAACATCCCTTGCTGTCTATGGAGGATGAGAGAGCTCTGAGATTTCATCTAAAATAACTTCATTTGCCTTGTGAAGATGAAGAAATGTCTCAGGGAATAAGAATGAAATGATGGTGATGAATTAATAACAGCGTTTTCATTCTTTGCTCACACACAGGCTCCCGATGATCAAGACCACCAGGGGAAAGATTTTTTCCGCTATAATCCCTCTAAAGCACGAAGCCGTACTTATATCAACGTGAGGGAGGTGTCCGAGCGCTTTAGACTGCCGCCTGGAAACTACCTGCTGGTGCCCACCACCTTTCAGCCGCACCACGAGGCTGATTTCCTCATCCGCTTCTTCTCTGAGAAGAAAGCTGGAGCCATGTATGTCTACAGTACATTTACCACAATATTAAAGCCATGGCATTCTCTACTCGCATTTACTCATGTTATTCTGTCATTCTATGTTGTTATTTATTCTGATTTAAATACGATAGGTTTCTCTCAACACTCTTTACCTGAACCATATCTGACAGAATTATGCTGCGTTCATGACTTTAATTTAGGATTAGAATTTTTGATCCGATAACTGATGACTCTTTAGATTTGGAGGCTGATATTTATTGATGTCTTTCCTCTGATAGCCAATATATTAGCTGATAAATATGAATTTTTTTATTATGTTTTCTGCATTATCGCAAAAAAAAAAAGGTAAATACCTACAATGAACAAATTATTTTGTTTCTTAACTTCATAAAAGTTTGAACTGATATCTGAACTTTATTAATCAACTATTTTTTTTTTCTACGGCCAACATTCTTTTATATAAATAAAATCTACTGCCTGACCTAAAAAAAGCATTACCAAACATTAACCAAAATTTAAACATCAGTAAAATAATAAAAAAGATGTCAGGCAGCAAGCATGTGAAGTAGTTCAACCAGCGGAAATTATACATAATTTATGGGCTTAAACATATTGATCTAATTCTGTTATCAGACTGAAAATTAAAGTAGGGATGCACGATATATCGGTGGCCATATCAATATCGGCTGATAAATCCTATTTTTTATGTTATAAATATAGCATTTATCGGCCGATATCAATATGGTCATCATATGGTATATTGTGCATCCCTACTTTAATTATACTATATTATACTTTCACTTTAAGCTGTGAGTAATTTTTTGTGATGCACAGAGATGTATGCCATTTTGAAATATCTTTGGTTTCGCTAATTCAGAATTTGTTTAGGTAGCTTTATGCAACATGCCACTGGTCATTATACACAAATGTATTTATGTATTATAAATTTATTTACTCAATTGCTTGTACCCCATTATACAGCTAATATGTATCTATGGTGAACTACAAAATAAGTTTTACATTAGATTTTATTTGCTATGAGAAACTGAACCCAATGCTAGACATATTATTTATTGCTATGTTTTTTTCAGTGAAGTGGGAAACAAAATCGAAGCTGATCTGCCAGAGGTGAGTAAAAATAATCACTAGATCATTTTTTTGTATATCCCTGGGAAGGACATATATAAAAGACAAAAGCAGACTGCTCTTAAATAGTAAATTAAATCAATGTGTGCGTGTTTGTGTCTAATCTGTGAAGCCACCGAAGCCAAACCCACCTGAAGAGGAGACTGATGAGGAGAAAGGCCTGAGGAGACTCTTTGAACAGGTCGCCGGATCGGTAAGAAAACAGAAAAACTGCAGTCTGCTGTCTAACACTGGGTGTTTACATTGCAGATAGTGTGGTGTTTTTGAGCCATGCTATAGTAAAGTTCTTGAAAGAAATACAACAACTATAGTAATATAAAAAATGACCCACTAACGTTACTGTACTTTTCTACTCTACGATACTCAACTCTACGATAGGCTATGTTATATTACAAAACACCACTGTAGCAAAAACTGAAGTAAACTACAGTATTTATTACAGTTTATCAGTTCACAATGGTTAATATTACAGTATGCTGGAGGACTGATTAGCAAGGAGTTGGAAATAATATTTACAGCTTACTGTAAGGTTCACAAATGGATTTTAAAGTGGAAAAAGGAACAGCAAAAAAACGAGAAATTATTTTAAATTCGCTTTAAAAGTACTTAAAATCTCATTTTCTGTTTGTCGTTATGTAAATATCAAATTATTTAAGTACTTGCAGTAGGATCTGTCCCTAATACTTTCACGAGCTTTAATTCAAATTTTAACCCAGAATTTTTGACATTAGTTAGCTCTTTTAGTAGTTTTAATCTGAATAAATGATAAATACATTAACACATTTAATAAATGACATAGCTATTAAACTAAAATAAAACTTTCAAACAGTTAATCAGTTTATCTGCACGTCACGTGACAGTTAACGGACGTTTGAGAACCGCGAACATGTGAATGTGCTGCTAAACTATTGAAATAATTACATTAAATATCTTAGAGGGTACTTTAATTAAATATCTTAGCATAAATCTCAGGATTCGACAGTCAAAACTAGTTTGAGAATCTCTGAGGCAGTGGCAGTACAGTCAGTGAAGGTAGAATAATATTGAAAAACAGACCGAGCGCTCCCTCATCTGGTTAAATTGAAAATTACAGTCAGTATATTTTACACAGGTAAATAATTATTTTTTAATTGAGCCCTTTTTTATTGTCAAACTTGTACAATGACAGATAAATGTGACAATTATGTCTTAAAAGTAAAGAGAACACAACAAGAAAATATACCAAAAAATGTGTTTCATTTGCTTCTCTGTAGGATAACGTCATCAGTGCCAGAGAACTGCAGCACGTGCTGAACAATGTCCTGAGCAGAAGTGAGCCTGACACAAATTTTAATCAACTTTGAGTAATAATCTCAGAATGAATGATGCTAAATATGAATGCTAGCATGCTATGTAGGCTAACTGGGTCTCTCTGCAGGGAAAGAAGTGAAGTTTGATGGTCTGAGCCTCAATACCTGCATTAGCATCATAAACCTGATGGATGTATCCTTTCAGAAGAAGTTTGTTGTTTAATTTTCAGTAGTGTTGTGTCTTGAAGTGCTTTTTAAGTCTTTGTTTACAAGCCATGAAGCAAAACAACCAACTACATTACAAATGCTGATTTCAAGTAAAGCATAAACTCAGTCTTTAAAGGTTTATTAGTTACTGTTAAAGATTAATTTACCTGTGGAGAAACTAATTGGAGTTGTGTTTTGAAAATGTGTCACTTCAGGCCCAAGAGTATTTACAAAGCATTTGAACATATGAATATAATAGATAATAGACAACTGTATTTTTTATAAATTTTCACAAATCATGTTTTTTGGTGTGTATTGAAGAGTATACACTCACCGGCCACTTTATTAGGTACGGGGTTGGACCCCATTTTGCCTTCACAACTGCCTTAATCCTTCATGGCATAGATTCAACAAGGTTCTGGAAATATTCCTCAGAGATTTTGCTCCATATTGACATGATAGCATCACGCAGTTGCTGCAGATTTGTCGGCTGCACATCCATGATGCGAATCTCCCGTTCCACCACATCCCAAAGGTGCTCTATTGGATTGAGTTCTGGTGACTGTGGAGGCCGTTTGAGTGCAGTGAACTCATTGTCATGTTCAAGAAACCAGTCTGAGAATATTTGCGGTTTATGACATGCGTTATCCTGCTGGAAGTAGCCATCAGAAGATGGGTACACTGTGGTCATAAAGGGATGGACATGGTCAGCAACAATACTCAGGTAGGCTGTGGCGTTGACACGATGCTCATATGGTACTAATGGGCCCAAAGTGTGCCAAGAAAATATCCCCACACCATTACACCACCACCACCAGCCTGAACCATTGATACAAGGCAGGATGGATCCATGCTTTTCATGTCATGACGCCAAATTCTGACCCGACCATCCGAATTGAGAAATCGAGACTCATCAGACCAGGCAACATTTTTCCAATCTTCTATTGTCCAATTTTGGTGAGCCTGTGTGAATTGTAGCCTCAGTTTCCTGTTCTTAGCTGATAGGAGTGACACCCGGTGTGGTCTTCTGCTGCTGTAGCCCATGTGCCTCAAGGTTGGACGTATTGTGCATTCAGAGATGCTCTTCTGCAGACCTCAGTTGTAACGACTGGTTATTTGAGTTACTGTTGCCTGGAACCAGTCTGGCCATTCTCCTCTGACCTCTGGCATCAACAAGGCATTTGCGCCCACAGAACTGCCACTCACTGGATATTTTCTCTTTTTCGGACCATTCTCTGTAAACCCTAGAGATGGTTGTGCGTGAAAATCCCATTAGATCTGCAGTTTCTGAAATACTCAGATCTGTCACCAACAACCATGCAGCGTTTAAAGTAATTTAAATAACTTTTCTTTCCCTTTCTGATGCTCCGTTTGAACTGCAACCGATCATCTTGACCATGTTTACATGCCTAAATTCATTGAGTTGCTGTCATGTGATTGGCTGATTAGAAATTTGCGTTAATGAGCAGGTGTACCTAATAAAGTGGCCAGTAAGTGTAATTACAAATGACATGTTTTAATGTTAAGTATTGATGAACTCTTCATATAAACGCATCCTATAGGCTACATGCTATTCTACAAGTTATAGCTCTGGAAATATGAACATATATATGGCTGAGTTTTCCTGAACTGAGTATAGGTGGATGGATCAGGAATGATGGAATTTTCCGAGTTCAAAGTCTTCTGGGATAAACTCAAGAAGTGGATCGTAAGTTACAGGATCATATATTTAATTGTCAGTTGTCCGTTTACAATGAATTACCTGTCTCCAGAAGTAAATTTCCATAGTGAATTTGCATTGTTACAAAATTCAACGTTGTGTTTTGTTGCAGATGCTGTTTCTGTCTTATGATGTGGATCGTTCTGGAACCATGTCTTCCTATGAGCTCCGCAGCGCTCTTAATGCTGCAGGTAAACACACTTATAATGGATTATAAGCACATATATATACAGTTGAAGTCAAAATTATTAGCCCCCCTGAATTAATAGCCCCCCTGTTTATTTTTTCCCCCAATTTCTGTTTAACAGAGAGATTTTTTTCAACACATTTCTAAACATTATAGTTTTAATAACTCATTTCTAATAACTGATTTATTTTATCTTTGCCATGATGACAGTAAATAATATTTGACTAGATATTTTTTAAGACTCTTCTATACAGCTTAAAGAGACATTTAAAGGCTTAACTAGGTTAATTAGGGTAACTAGGCACGTTAGGGTAATTAGGCAAGTTATTGCATACAGATAGTTTGTTCTGTAGACAGTCTGAAAAAAATAATTAGCTTAAAGGGGCTAATAATTTTGACCTTAAAATGGTTCATAAAAAGCTAAAAGCTGCTTTTATCCTAGCCAAAATAAAACAAATAAGACTTTCTCCAGAAGAATAAATATTATCAGACATACTGTGAAAATTTCCTTGCTCTGTTAAACATCATTTGGGAAATATTTAAAAAAGAAAAAAGTTCAAAGGGGGGCGAATAATTCTGACTTCAACTGTATATATATATATATATATATATATATATATATATATATATATATATATATATATATATATATATTAACAGTATTTTATGTAATCAAATATTGAGTGGTTACTTAAAGTGATTATTTACTAATTGCATCATTAAAATTGTTCAATTTTCTTTTAATATGACTTCTAAGTAAGGATTTTAATGAATTGACTCAATACTAATTTAAATCAAGGGAAATGTCAATGCATAGACAATACGAATTAAACTCTTTTAATTCTTTAAATTTGAATGTCCTTAGCTTTATTAAAAATTTAATCCTTATGAAAATTTAAACATTACATGTATCAAAACACAAAGCTTTTCAAAGCGTTGACACCCTAGAACAGGGGTGTCCGAACTCGGTTCTGGAGGGCCGGTGTCCTGCTGAGTTTAGTTCCAACTTTCTTTGACACACCTGCCAGGAAGTTTCTAGTATCTAGTAAGAGCTTGATTAGCTGGTTCGGGTGTGTTTGATTAGGGTTGGAGCTAAACTCTCCAGGACACCGGCCCTCCAGGACCGAGTTTGGACACCCTTGCCCTAGAACATATACATTGCTGTGCAAAAGTGTTAGGCCACCATTATATTTGTTGTTTTAGATATGTTATAATGGCCACATACTGTTTAAGCATTTATCATTCTCTTTATTATAATACAATCAGAAAATACAGGTATTTATTTATTCATTCATTCATTCATTCATTCATTCATTCGTCTATCAGTTTGTTTAAGACAGGGGGAAGAAAGACTTAGAAAACAATGGAAGAATGAGTGTTTGCATCAGCATTTCTACTGGTGGTGTTGGAATTGAAATGATTTCTGAATTAACGCAAATATTAATTCTTAAATGTACAGACAGGTTTTAAACCATTAGGCCATTCCTTCTGGAATGCAATCATTTGTAAGGGTTTTGTTTATCTTTCAGTAATGTAATAATATGCAAACACACTGTTAATGCAGTGAAATCATATCTACTGGTAAAATAAATAAATAAAAAACTCCCAGTGCTGGGTTGCAGCTGGAAGGGCATCCGCTGCGTAAAACATATGCTGGATAAGTTGGCGGTTCATTCCGCTGTGGCAACCCCAGATTAATAAAGGGACTAAGCCGAAAAGAACCAGAAGAAGTCCAAAAAGAAGTCCAGACCTAAATAGTTTGTGATCTCCTGGAGAGAAAAAGAAAGATATGACAGCCTACAGTAAATCTAAAGAAGAAATCTGGGAAGTGCTGAAAGATGTTTGGTACATAGCACTTTAAACCCTGTAAATCTTCAGGAGAGTCTCGTTAAAACAGTTTAAGATATGCTTGCTAGGGGAGGTCACATTAAAAGACCTTTGCTTGAAGGAAATGGTCTTATTTTCCAATGTTGTATACATTTTAACCTTTTCAGTTCCTACACAAGACATTAAACTCATAATAAACATGGATAAATCTTCTGTGCAAAAATTGTAGGCCTCAGACTTTTGCACAGTAGAGTTTATATAATTAATCTGCTTCCCTGAATGTGTACTGGATTATCATAAACAAATTTCTGACTCGAATCCTTGTTTCTTAGGCATGTTCGCTCATAAACATTAGATTCTTTGGTTGAAAAACAGAATTATTCTGCATAATACATTTGCATAACAAAAAGAATTACAATTCCTCTGCATTTCTAAATTGATTTATACATAACAGTTAACTTTATTTACAGTATTATTTAAGGGAAGTACATTATAAGTAGGGCCAGACGGAATCTGCGGACGTTTTTTGCAATTTCTGCAGAGAATTTTGGTAAAAATC
>LR812519.1:66998280-67230780 GCA_903798195.1 Danio kyathit | reverse complement strand
CAACAATTAAAAAAAATATATATAAAATAAAAATGAGAGCAAGTATATTAACAGTTTACGATCAAAGTGTAAACTAAATAAATAAATAGATTAAATAATAATAAAAAACACATTTAATTAACCAAATGAAATGCATAATGCTTCACATATTTATTTTAGTTTTTCTCTTTCTAATGTTATACAGTGTAGTACCATATTGTTTAATCTATTTTATAAACTGTTTACAATTTGTCTTAGCTTTAACATTAGCCCATTTCTTTACATGATGAATATGATATTTTCCCAAGTAATATTATTAGCTGTATAAGACTATAAGTTATATTTTTGAGTCAATTCCATCGTGTACAAAAGCAAATATGACGTCATACATTTAAATTTGTATTAATTATTTTACCTGAAATGAAAAGTTCGCAAAAGCAGCTGCTGCCCATAGATATATACACTAGATGTCGCCTACCCTGCTATTGTCTATTAAAACGAATGCGTCAATAGAGCCGCCATTTTAGTACAGGGTAGCGCTCCTTTAAAATGAATGCGGGACCAAGGTGAAGCGGAGGACTGTGGCCATCCAAAGCCAGAGAAATACACATATACACATATATCTATGATCGGGAGTTTTCCCCGGTGGTCAGTATGCAAATATTTTTTTCAATTACGAAATATTATAATTTTACATCACTTTTCTACATTGAAGGATGTGACCGCACGGGCATTCCTGACAAAAAGTGAGTGTTTATGTGCATGGAAATGCATTATCCTCCTTCCGTTTAATTTGATCTAATCCATGTCCTGAAACACACCCCCTCTCCTGCTTTTACTTCTCATTCTGACGGAGGGAGCGATCCGTTTGTGAATGAATCTCCGTTATGAACGACTCGTTCACTTAGCTGACAATAATACAAGTTTCTGGCACGGCAGCATCTTCTTGTCATATTTTATAACATTGTTTGCTTATTTTATTTAACAAAACTAGCATAAGCTTAGAATTTAGTGCGAGTTGGTGCTACTTTGCCTTATGGTGAATGCAGTAAGAGACTGTATTATCATCAATAACTACTTTTTAAGCACAAAAGTTCATAACATACAAAAACATAAAAAACTAAATCTTACCTATGAAATGTTCTGCCTTTGTGCGTTGTTTTCTTTGTTTGCTCGTTACTACAACGCAAACACAGCACTAAAGTCCAGCATCTTCACATTGGCACACTGTCTTGACTAGTGCGGTTGAATGACGTTTGTCCTAGAAGCACTGTACCAATGTGGCGGCGCTATTGACGCATGCTCAGGGTCCCTATGCGATATCTAGAGTATATATCTATGGCTGCTGCCAACGTCATAATCAGCACGTCATTCCCGCATCTGGACCGAACCAAAATTAATTCAGTGAACTGTTTTTATATATACAAGAGCCACCGCTGCATGCCCTGTCATTAATTCACTTGCTTCATTGTTTTATTAAGTCCTTAAATATTATTACGTGAAATTGTATATTTAGCATAAATAAATCATCAATTATCTACAGCGGTTCTCCATACGCTTTCAGTCCGTCGTGATGGTAGAGTCTCAAAATGGCCGCTCTATCTCCATGTGTTTGGATGTGACAGAAGGATCGTTGTTGTTTAATTCTTCGCTGTTCACTTTTAACAACATATAAATATTATTCGTACCAGAAACAGAAACGTCCTGGTAATACACTAACTTGTAAAAATGGTGAGTAACCTTTGTTGTTGTACTTCGTGTTGTTAGCTGTCAGGCTAATGAATACAGCGTGTAAGTCACACGTTTCGCTGTTAGTTATTCAGAAACTAGGACTTTAAAACGTTAAACGTAGAGTCTGTTTGCTAAATAAGTCGTTTGTATACGATTAATGTTGGTTTTATTGATAAAATAATTTGTCTTGAGTTAGCAAGTTGTTTATTGTGTTACTGAATTTGTTTATATGGATAATTATTATGACAAATGTCAGAGCTCGATTTCTTCGCATGCTATGGCAGATTTTTGCGTATGGTTTAAAGTTGTAAACAGTTCATTGTACATGTAAACTACTGTTTTATTGTCAGAACATGACAATCACATTTCACAAATCTGACGTACAATAATATCCATAAAAGAGTTATGCTATACCAGGGCTATTCAATTAGTTTGTCATGGGGGCCAGTTCATGAAAAGCATCCCAAATGAGGGGCCGGAAAGATATGACTTGCAATATGAGTGATGACACAACAGCATATAAGAGCCTATATGCTGTATTTTTGCTCCTTAAGACAACCACGTTGGCTTTTTCTACATTAAAATGTTAATATATTGTATTTTGAAACTGCATAACATTAGTGCATTTTGCAATGTGGCTTTTTTAACAAACATTTAAATGTTGTATTTCAAAGCACAACAAAATCTGTGTATTGCTCAAGTAGGCTTTTTCTGCATTCAGACACATGTTTTGTTTTGAACTGCTTAAAAATTAGGGATGCAACAACAATTATAGATTTTGGTTGTACGATTATATAGTGTGAAGAATAATCATGGTTTCACGGTCATCACGATTATTATGCACTTATTAAAATCAAAACACTACTAGTTTAAAAAAATCACAAGAAAACTGCTTATATTTTAAAAGTGTTGTTTATTGATGCTCAGTAACCAAATACAGCACAAAATATTAATAAAACACAAACAATAGTCCATTTCTCTCTTTGGACTTAAAAATAAATGAAAATGTTTTTCATTTAAACATGAGTGATAATTTTACGATGAAAATAAATGACAGAACACTGAATAAATAACAATTTATTGTCAATAAATGACAATAAATAAAAAATAGTATTTGTCTAATGTGAATTTAAGCTCTATATTACCTAAGAATTAAAATGATTTGTTGTTATTATCTGCGTTTATACATACATAATCGTTTTAATAATTTGTAGTAACTCGTCTAACGTATCTTTTGTTTACATTGCACTGAAAGCCATTCACAGCTCTCACCACTACAGCGTAAGATAATTTCTACTTTGTGCGCCTGGGGGTCGGCTCGCAAGCCGTGCGCGCACCGCTCCCAATATGCGCACGTCTCTATTGGAAATAATGAACTTGCGTGCGGAAAAGACGCAATATGTGAACGGACTGCTGCTATAGTTAATCCAGTGTGTGTGTGCGTATTAGCCTCAGTATAAGCTCGGAACTTTCAACTAGCGCACAGGTGGCAATTTATTTGTCGCAGTTTTGTTTCGTGCAACAGAAACGCCGTGTTGGAAAGCCTTTACGGTTAATTAACCGTAATGAATTAAAGCGCGGTTAGTAGTGAAATGGGCTAATCATTGCATCCATATTAACGATATCAGTGCATTGTACAAAAGGTCTTTTCTACAAACGTATCCAAATGTTTTCAGCTGCTCGCACCACTTGCTTAATGTCAGGTGACTTACTCTCTGTGCAGCCTTCAACTGCAGCTCGTGCTGTATTGAACAGACGCACGTCACTTCATAACTATAGCAGCCTTCATAACTATAGCAGCACGTCACTTCATAACTATAGCAGCCTTCATAACTATAGCAGCGCGTCACTTCATAACTATAGCAGCCTTTATAACTATAGCAGCACGTCACTTCATAACTATAGCAGCCTTCATAACTATAGCAGCACGTCACTTCATAACTATAGCAGCCTTCATAACTATAGCAGCACGTCACTTCATAACTATAGCAGCCTTCATAACTATAGCAGCCTTCATAACTATAGCAGCCTTCATAACTATAGCAGCACGTCACTTTATAACTATAGCAGCCTTCATAACTATAGCAGCACGTCACTTCATAACTATAGCAGCACTTCACTTCATAACTATAGCAGCCTTCATAACTATAGCAGCACGTCACTTCATAACTATAGCAGCCTTAATAACTATAGCAGCACGTCACTTCATAACTATAGCAGCCTTAATAACTATAGCAGCACGTCACTTCATAACTATAGCAGCCTTCATAACTATAGCAGCACGTCACTTCATAACTATAGCAGCCTTCATAACTATAGCAGCACGTCACTTCATAACTATAGCAGCCTTCATAACTATAGCAGCCTTCATAACTATAGCAGCCTTCATAACTATAGCAGCACGTCACTTCATAACTATAGCAGCCTTCATAACTATAGCAGCACGTCACTTCATAACTATAGCAGCCTTCATAACTATAGCAGCACGTCACTTCATAACTATAGCAGCCTTCATAACTATAGCAGCACGTCACTTCATAACTATAGCAGCCTTCATAACTATAGCAGCACGTCACTTCATAACTATAGCAGCCTTCATAACTATAGCAGCACGTCACTTCATAACTATAGCAGCCATACATAACTATAGCAGCACGTCACTTCATAACCATTGCAGCCTTCATAACTATAGCAGCACGTCACTTCATAACTATAGCAGCCTTCATAACTATAGCAGCACGTCACTTCATAACTATAGCAGCCATACATAACTATAGCAGCACATCACTTCATAACCATTGCAGCCTTCATTACTATAGCAGCACGTCACTTCATAACTATAGCAGCCTTCATAACTATAGCAGCACGTCACTTCATAACCATTGCAGCCTTCATTACTATAGCAGCACGTCACTTCATAACTATAGCAGCCTTCATAACTATAGCAGCACATCACTTTATAACTATAGCAGCCTTCATAACTATAGCAGCACGTCACTTCATAACCATTGCAGCCTTCATTACTATAGCAGCACGTCACTTCATAACTATAGCAGCCTTCATAACTATAGCAGCACGTCACTTTACAACTATAGCAGCCTTCATAACTATAGCAGCACGTCACTTCATAACTATAGCAGCCTTCATAACTATAGCAGCACGTCACTTCATAACCATTGCAGCCTTCATTACTATAGCAGCACGTCACTTCATAACCATTGCAGCCTTCATTACTATAGCAGCACGTCACTTCATAACTATAGCAGCCTTCATAACTATAGCAGCCTTCATAACTATAGCAGCACGTCACTTCATAACTATAGCAGCCTTCATAACTATAGCAGCACGTCACTTCATAACTATAGCAGCCTTCATAACTATAGCAGCACGTCACTTCATAACTATAGCAGCCTTCATAACTATAGCAGCACGTCACTTCATAACTATAGCAGCCTTCATAACTATAGCAGCACGTCACTTCATAACTATAGCAGCCTTCATAACTATAGCAGCACATCACTTCATAACTATAGCAGCCTTCATAACTATAGCAGCACATCACTTCATAACTATAGCAGCCTTCATTACTATAGCAGCACGTCACTTCATAACTATAGCAGCCTTCATAACTATAGCAGCACGTCACTTCATAACTATAGCAGCCTTCATAACTATAGCAGCACGTCACTTCATAACTATAGCAGCCTTCATAACTATAGCAGCACGTCACTTCATAACTATAGCAGCACGTCACTTCATAACTATAGCAGCCTTCATAACTATAGCAGCACGTCACTTCATAACTATAGCAGCCTTCATAACTATAGCAGCACTTCACTTCATAACTATAGCAGCCATACATAACTATAGCAGCACGTCACTTCATAACTATAGCAGCCTTCATAACTATAGCAGGACGTCACTTTATAACTATAGCAGCCTTCATAACTATAGCAGCACGTCACTTCATAACTATAGCAGCCTTCATAACTATAGCAGCACATCACTTCATAACTATAGCAGCCTTCATAACTATAGCAGCACGTCACTTCATAACTATAGCAGCCATACATAAGTTGCCTCGGGGGGCGGGTTCGGCCCGTGGACTGCCAATTGAATAGCCCTGATTAAAAAGCTTATGATAACTTAAACATCACGATAAGTATCATTTACTTGCCTATCACTAGTTAGCTGTATTGTATTCATACTCTCCCTGTCTCCAGCCTCACAGAAAGAAGAAATCCTTCATCAACAAGAAGAACGCTGTGTCCTTCCACCTGGTCCATAGAAGTCAGAAAGATCCTCTGGCCGCGGATGAAACTGCCCCTCAACATGTCCTCCTACCCACCGTCAGGGTAAAACGAACACACCAAACACACTTAACTGTGTCAGACAGGCCTAGTATACAAGTGTAGGTGTCTCTGACTAGGGATGCACAACATATTGGTTTAGCACCAACATTGCAATGTGCACATTAGCAATAGTCACATCACGTAATGTGCAATGAGAGACGGAGACATTCTGGTGACAGTTGGATGTAAACAATAGCATGGATTGCATGGTTAATGTACTACTATATGGCTCAAAAGCATTAAACTAGTTCAAAAAAAAGTTTATAAATAAGAATTATTAATGCAGGCAGTGGTTCAGGCAGGCAGATTCTAGTTTAAATGGCACACCGGGGGCGAAACCACTCCAAATTTACCCCCTCCCCCAAGAAATAAAGAAGACACTATGTGGTTGACTATATATGTACAGTTGCAATCAGAATTATTCAACCCCCTGAATTATTAGCCCCCCAGTTTATTTTGTTTCCCCAATTTCTGTTTAATGGAGAGACATTTTTTTCAACACATTTCTAAACATAATAGTTTTAATAACTCATCTCTAATAACTGATTTATTTTATCTTTGCCATGATGACAGTAAATAATATTTGACTAGATATTTTTCAAGACATTTCTACAGCTTAAAGTGACATTTAAAGGCTTAACTAGGTTAATTAGGTTAACTAGGCAGGTTAGGGTAATTAGGCAAGTTATTGTATAGTGATGGTTTGTTCTGTAGACTATTGAAAAAATATATAGCTTAAAGGGGCTAATAATTTTGACCTTAAAATGGGTTTAAAAAAATTAATAACTGCTTTTATTCTAGCCAAAATAAAACAAATAAGACTTTCTCCAGAAGAAAAAATATTATCAGACATACTGTGAAAATTTCCTTGTTCTGTTAAACATCATTTGGGAAATATTTAAAAAAAGAAAAAAAAATTCAAAGTGGGTTGAATAATTCTGATTGCAACTGTATATACTGTATGTGTGTGTGTGTGTGTGTGTGTGTATGTATATATATATATATATATATATATGTATGTATGTATGTATGTATGTATGTATGTATGTATGTATGTATGTATGTATGTATGTATGTATGTATGTATGTATATATATATATATATATATATATATATATATATAGTTTAATATTTAAATATATATTTAAATATATATACATTTAAAAATTTTTATTTTATATAAATGTTTATTTATTGTAACTAAACAAAATTATTATTATTAGTATTATACAATTATTATTATAAATAAATAACAGAAATCAATCCTAAATGTTACTAGAAGACAATGTAGACAAAACTAGAATGATATGCTAAGATCACTTACAAAATCTTTTGCATGAATATTAATCATGACAATTCTATAGAATACAAAAAATATATGTTTTTTAGAAGGATCTGCTTTCTTAGAGTCGAGGCCAAGAATTCATGTTATGATGTCTTCGTTACCTCCCTGACTCATTATCCCTTCTTTATGCTTCATAGCCATACTCAGTCAAAATAACATCATCATCATATTATGTAAACTTTAGTTTTGTCGACTTGCAAAACTCGCTGCGTTTCACAGCGTATGAGCAGCACGTCTTTTATCAGCGTGCATGTAAACAATCGGGATTCACACTGGGATCAGGAGGAGCATGTGTGAGGCATCAATATGTTTTCACTAGCGATGTTTCAGTTGCACATAAAGAATAACCAACACGTGCGCTCAAAAGGCGACAAATGTGAATGGCCCCTAAAGTTTTATTATGGGATTTCCACCCAAAATAATACACTTGCAGAAAGTAAATTGCATCTCAAAGCTTTTGCTGGGGCACTTTTTTTTTTCGCACCGTCTCCCCATGCCGCCCCCAGCAAGATGCTGCCCTGGGCGTTCGCCCATATGCCCATGCCTAAATCTGCTGCTGATGCAGGAATGACTTGTTGATACATTGGTGATGATAAAAGCACAATTACTGCAAACAACTGTTCAGTGTTAATAAAAATAATTTAAATCTCTCCATATTGCGGTCTTCTTAGCTGTTCTGCTTATATTATTTGCACATCGGAGATGAGTACTTTGTCAAGCAGGAGAAATTGCACTCAATATTCTCAAAGACAGATCTACAATATTTAATGGATGCTTATTTATCAAAGGGGACCTATTGGAAACTGTGTTAATATAGCCAGGCTCTAATAATAAAAAGTAATTTTTTTTAGCACACTTGATTAAAAGCAATCTGAAGAAACACTTTGATTGACATTCTCTCTTTGTACGTGTCATCAGAGGGGGAAAGCCCCGCCCACTAGTGACTGTCTTTCCCTCATTAACATAGGACCTTAGGCCTGTTTTTGAATCTGCCACTATGCTAACACACAGACATTTGTAGCTCCGCCCTCTTCTGAAAAAAGCACAATCTCATTTGAATTTAAAGCGACAGTCACCAAAATGGCACAATTTAGGATCAAAGCCTAAAAGGGTCAGTTTCAGAGAGTTATAAAACATTATTTGTGTGATATGTTGAGCTGAAACTTCTAGGCACATCAGAGACTTATTTTGCATCTAGTTAAAAGGGGCGTAATAGGTCTCCTTTTAGTATTTTTACACATTAAAATTGTTTGCATCAATTCGTTTTCAAATGGAGAAAAAAAAAATAGTTTTTGTATATTTTTCTTTCACATGTTGCTTCATAAATGTGTTTATAAAATCTCATATGAAGCCTTGTCTTGTAAATAAACCATTATTCAGATTTATTGAAAATACATAAATATATTGCCTTTCATGCTTGTATGTGTGCCTACAGGTGGAATTGGAGAAGAGGAAAGAGGAACAGCGCAACTTTGGCGTGTTTTTCGATGATGATTACAATTACCTGCAGCACCTGAGAGAGTCGACTCAGACCGCTGAGCTGATTTCTGCTCCACGTGTCCGCAGAGATGCACGACTGAAGCCTGCAGATGATGAAGAGCAGATGGAGGAAGAGGACGGCAGCGTCCCCGTAAGGACAAACAGCAGCACACATCTGCATATCTGATCACGTTTGGACCTATGACACCGGTTATATTGTTTTACCGGTTGTATTTGTTTATATTGTTAATGTACTGTTCAAATATACATTTTCATTATGTTTGTGGCAGTTTTTGCCCCATTGACTTCCATTATAACCACATTTTTTGATTGCAAAGCCATGCCACTTTATTATCATGCATTCTTGATTGTTGCTGGTTTTCCCTGCTGGGAAGAGGCAATTGTGTCATTTTTACTGTTGATCACCAGTTGGCAGCATTAACCCTTTAGATAGGCCTGTGCAAAAAAAGTTTCTGTCTTTTATATGGAGTTCTATGGAGTATAACAGCAGATTATAGTGTACAGAATTACACCTACTGTGTTTACTCTGTTCTAAGAGCTAAGCTGCTTATTTATATTTTCTTAGACGTTGGTTTATATAGTTTATATGTGGTTATAATGGAAGTCAATGGGGCAAAAACAGCAACCAACATAATGAAAAGGTAGTAAATTTGACCAGAATGTAGTTATTGTTGAGGTTTTTTGCTTTTTTTTTTAAATTCAAAGCATTTTTCCAAATAAGTGTCAAAAGATTTGTCACCGAAAATCATTCCATTTGCTGAAAGTTGTGGTAAAATTAAGCCTCAAAATCACCCTTCGCTACTGTGACGGAGACGACAAACATTGCTACGCTCCACTTGTGTCTCCGGCAGATGATGAGATTATGTTTTGCCGAGCTCATGCAGTTTTGTGTTGATGTTTTCATGCAGGAAACCTCCATCAAACTGCCCTCGTCTGTGTTCGCATCTGAATTTGAAGAGGAAGTGGGTTTATTAAACAAAGCAGCTCCTATTTCAGGTGAGTCAGAGTTAGTGCTCATCCTAACGCATCCTTTCACTGGTCTGCAGAAAAACAATGCTTATGTTGACTTTATTTGTGCATTTGTTTGATTTATATAGAATATAAACAAATTAAAGGGACACACAAAAATTAAAATGGACTCTCTGGTACAGTAGTTTTTTTGTTATTGTTGTAGTTTTTGTATTTTTTTTTTGTATTTTTTTTTTGTATTTTTCTGGTGAACATATGAAGATATTTTGAAGAATGTTAGGGTGCTTTCACATCTGTAGTTCGCTTCATTTGGTCCGGACCAAGGGCAATAAATGATGCATTGTAGCATTTTCTGCCGTCTTTGGGTCGCTTTCACACCACACTGATTGCTTTGGTCCGAACCAGTTGAACAGAACCAAAATGCATTCATGTGACAAAATCCACATCACTCATTGGCCAGATGTTGTTGAACATATTTCCTAAACTGCTTTTCGATTGGTCAGAATTCACGTGTGGGAAAATGCCAATGGAACTCCCGCAAATAAACAAACCAGCAGATACAAAATGTTGCTTTTCACTGTGGAGGGACGACTACACTGGCTCATTGAATCCCTGCTCATAGTATACTATATAGTTTGTATACATCACTTTAGACAAACTATACATTTTGAGAATGAAGCGTGGCTGTGGATGGAAAACAATGTTTTAAGGCATTGCAAACGGCGAAGGTGCATGGTACTTCACTTCAGGAGGAGGCGTGAATTAATTTAGCTAAACTGCAACATGGTCATCTTCTGGAAATATTACCAACGATCCATCAGGTAATGTTTTTCCTGTCTCTCTCTCTCTTTTTTGTTAAGGATTTGTCAACAAATACTTTTCCCTCCACATTCCATAATGCACAGCGCATCAGCCTACGGCAGCTGGATTAGTCCAAAAAGGCGCAGTACTTTTTGCGGTTGGGTCTGTTTTAGTTCGGATCATGTTCTCACCACAAACGATCCGCTCCAGGGTTCGTTTGAAAGCGTACCAATACCACCTCTTCAAGGAGGTCTCGGTACGCTTTTTTGGTCCGCTTTTGGTGCGCACTCGAGGACGATTGCTACATTCACACCTGCCCAAACGATCCGCACCAAGAACGAAAACGAACTCTAGTGCGATTCAACCGAACTAAATAAGGCAGGTGTGAAAGCACCCTTTGAAACTGGAAGCCAAATAAATACTATGGATGTCAGTGGCTACAAGTATCCAACATTCTTCAAAATATCATCTTTTTTGTTCAACAAAAGAAAGAAACTCAGACAGGTTTGAAATAATAATATAGTGAGTAAATGACAGGATTTTTATATTTGGGTGGACTGTCTCTTTAAGGCGACTTTTTCCAGTTTTTTTTAAAGCTATAAATACTACTTTTATTCAGCAAGGGCAAATTAAACTGATCAAAAGTGACCATAAAAACATTTATATGGTTACAAATGATTTCCTGACACAAAAATAAAGTTTTCTGAAAAAATACGAAGCATTGCTTTTAATGTTGAAGATAATCAGAAATGTTTTTTAAGCAGCATAATATTGTTGGAGATTATATGGAAAAGATAAAGTTGTTATCATGCCAAAAAATGTGCACTTTTAAACCAAAAATTGCATTTCCAGGCCCTCAATTGCCTCTCAAACATATGATTTTTATATTACAAGTATTTAAAAATAAGTAATTAAAAAAACAAACATATGCTCTGTAGTTAAAAAACACAGTTAAATACATTTAAAACCATGCAGCTTTGCATCTTGCTTTCCAGGGCCACGGTTGGACATGGATCCTGACATCGTGGCTGCTCTGGATGAGGACTTTGATTTTGACGACCCAGAGAACATGCTGGAAGACGACTTCATAATCAAGGCCAATGACGTCATGGGGTAAAACTAACTAATGACTGCTGCTGTGATTCGCATACTTATACTACATTCTAAAACTATGTATATTGATTTTAGTGTGTGACAGAAGAGTAGATAAGCTTTGGGACAAACTACTACACCTTTAACGGACCGTCATGTTGCTTAGTCAACCATCTCAACACATCATCCACATTTCCTTCAAATTTAATTAGCTACCATATTCGAGCTTCAGCAGAGTGTTAATCTTCCATTCATGAGTCTTTCATGCTGAGAAATATCCTCAGGTCTTGGGATAATTGTGCATTCAGAAGTTAATGTCCAAGTAAGTATTTATAGAAGTTCACATTGTTGTTGCAGATGAAATCCAACACAAAAACGTGATTCAAATATTTTCCTGTTGCCAAGATATTAATTGATAGTCATTCAAACAACTTTACTAAAGCCTCTTTACTTGTCGGTTGGTCTTGCGTGTCCACCATGTTTGTAGTTTGTTCAGACTTTTTACCAGAGTTTGTAGGCCTAATTGAATTCATGTTCAATGTGCAGTGTTTTGTAGGTAATATTAGCAGTTGGAGTATAAACGGTTCTACACTTTTCTGTTGGAAATAGTAGACCATTCAGGAACCTTTTGTATGTTTTCAACATACTACAGTTTGGGATACACTAATTCTATTTTCGATTACTACACAACTTGACAAAAGTCTTGTCGCCTATCCAAGTTTTAGGAACAACAAATAATAACTTGACTTTTAGTTGATCATTTAGTATCAGAAGTGGCATATATGAAAGGCAAAGGCCTCTAGATTTACCAAAATAAAATATGATTGTGTCCTGATTTTTTATAATTTCATTAGGACAGTAAGGTCTGACTTTGCTTAGACAAAAGTCTTGTCACGTAACAGGAATAATGTACAGTATAGAATATAAAGTCATGGTGCAGTTGAAAAAGAATGAATATTGTGTCTGACTCCCATGAGCTTGGAGGACTGCATCCACACATCTCTGCAATGACTCAAATAACTTAATAATAAAGTCATCTGGAAAGAAAGCGTTCTTGCAGGACTCCCAGAGTTCATCAAGATTTTCTGGATTCATCTTCAATGCCACCTCCTTCATCTTACCCCAGACATGCTCAATAATATTCATGTCTGGTGACTGGGCTGGCCAATCCTGGAGCACCTTGACCTTCTTTGCTTTCAGGAACTTTGATGTGGAGGCTGAAGTGTGAGAAGGAGCGCTATCCTGCTGAAGAATTTGCCCTCTCCTGTGGTTTGTAATGTAATGGGCAGCACAAATGTCTTGATACCTCTGGCTGTTGATGTTGCCATCCACTCTGCAGATCTCTCGCACGCCCCCATACTGAATGTAACCCCAAACCATGATTTTTCCTTTACCAAACTTGACTGATTTCTGTGAGAATCTTGGGTCCCAGTAGGTCTTCTTCAGTATTTGTGATGATTAAGATGCAGTTCAACAGATGATTCATCAGAAAAATCGACCTTCTGCCACTTTTCCAAGTGATCAACTAGAAGTCAAGTTATTATTTGTTGCTCTTACAACTGGGATCCACGACAAGACTTTTGTCAGGTAGTGTATTTGGGACACATAGTAAGTAAATTGGGAGGCAGTGTAAAACATTCACATCAGAAATACAGGAGTGTGATCTACTACAGTGCATCAGTAATTGGAAAAAGTGTTTGTGCTGTGTAAATGAATGTGAAGAGTCAGCCAATGAGGTGAATGCTAGAATCTGCAAAACCCCGCCCCCACTTCAGGTGACTTGAGGTAGTTTTCTTGTGTTTTTGACCCCAGGGGTGGTGGTGGTGAGGATGATGATGAATGGGAGGACACAGATGATGATGATGATGAAGATGCCGAACAGGATTATGATTCAGAAGCTGGTCTGTCAGATGATGAGGAAGGTGGCCGGAGAGAGTTCATGTTTGCTGATTGCGAGACCAAGAGTCGTTTTACAGAGTATTCACTCACGTCCTCTATCATGAGGAGAAACGAGCAGCTCACACTCCTGGACGATCGCTTCGAGAAGGTCAGTCGGCTGATCTGACACATACAAACGCACACGCACACACACACACACACGCACACACATGAACGAACACCCACAGGAACACACATGAAAGAACACATATATACACACACACCACCAGCAGCAGTAGAACACACACACAGATGAACACATGGACGAACACACACACACATATGAACAAACACGCATGAATGAACATGCACACACAGATGAACACACACGCACACGAACGAACTTGCACACACATGAACGAACACACACACACAGGAACATGCACACTCACAGACATACACACACATAAACGAACACGCGCGCACACACCACCAGCAGCAGCAGAACACACACAGACAAACACACACATAAACAAACACACACGGACAAACACGCACACATGAATTCACACACAGACAGGAAGGAACACACACATGAACACGAGCGAACAGACACACACACACACACACACACACATGGACGAACTACACAGAAACTCACACATACAAACACACCCAATCGAACACACACACCATCAGCAGCAGCAGAACATCCACCATCAGCAGCAACATAACGCACAGGTAGACACACACACACACACACACACACACACACACACACACACACACACACACACACAGGAACACACACATGAACAAACACCCACAGGAACACACATGAATAAACACACACACACCACCAGCAGCAGTAGAATACTCACACAGACGAACCGATGGATGAACACACACACACACATGAACGAACACGCATGAATGAACACACACACGCACACATAAATACACACACATGAACGAACACGCATGAATGAACACGCACACACACAGATGAACACACACACACACGAACGAACTTGCACACACATGAATGAACACACACACAGGAACACACACACAGACATACACACACTTAAAGGAAGGAACACACACACATGAACACACCAATGGACGAACACACAGAAACACGCATGAACACACACACACTCCACCAGCAGCATCAGAACACACACGGACGAGCACACACACATGAACTCACACACCTAAACACACACACAAACACACCCAATCGAACACACACACCACCACCAGCAGCAGCAGAACACACACAGACGAACACACACATAAACGAACACACACGGACAAACACGCACGCATGAATTCACACACAGACAGGAAGGAACACACAAACACACCCAATCGAACACACACACCACCAGCAGCAGCAGAACACACACAGACGAACACTCACATAAACGAACACACACGAACAAACAATCACACATGAATTCACACACGGACAGGAAGGAACACACACATGAACACGAGCGAACAGACACACACACACACACACACACACACACACACACATGGACGAACTACACAGAAACACACAAACACACCCAATCAAACACGCACACCATCAGCAGCAGCAGAACATCCACCATCAGCAGCAACATAACGCACAGGTAGACACACGAACACACACACATGAACACACACAGACAAACACAGGAACAAACACCCACAGGAACACACATGAATGAACACACACACACCACCAGCAGCAGTAGAATACTCACACAGATGAACCGATGGATGAACACACACACATGAATGAACACACACACGCACACATAAGAACACACACATGAACGAACACGCATGAATGAACTCGCACACACAGATGAACACACACACGAACAAACTTGCACACACATGAATGAACACACACACAGACATACACACACATAAAGGAAGGAACACACACACATGAACACACAGAAACACACACACGCGCATGAACACACACACACTACCAGCAGCATCAGAACACACACGGACGAGCACACACACATGAACACACACAGACAGGAAGGAACACACACACACACACACACCACCAGCAGCATCAGAACACACACGGACGAGCACACACACATGAACTCACACACCTAAACACACACACAAACACACCCAATCGAACACACACACCACCACCAGCAGCAGCAGAACACACACAGACGAACACACACATAAACGAACACACACGGACAAACACGCACGCATGAATTCACACACAGACAGGAAGGAACACACAAACACACCCAATCGAACACACACACCACCAGCAGCAGCAGAACACACACAGACGAACACTCACATAAACGAACACACACGGACAAACAATCACACATTAATTCACACACGGACAGGAAGGAACACACACATGAACACGAGCGAACAGACACACACACACACACACACACACACATGGACGAACTACACAGAAACACACAAACACACCCAATCGAACACGCACACCATCAGCAGCAGCAGAACATCCACCATCAGCAGCAACATAATGCACAGGTAGACACACACACACGAACACACACACATGAACACACACAGACAAACACAGGAACAAACACCCACAGGAACACACATGAATGAACACACACACACCACCAGCAGCAGTAGAATACTCACACAGATGAACACATGGACGAACACACACACACATGAACGAACACGCATGAATGAACATGCACACACAGATGAACACACACGCACACGAACGAACTTGCACACACATGAACGAACGCACACACAGATGAACACACACGCACACGAACGAACTTGCACACACATGAACGAACACACACACACAGGAACATGCACACTCACAGACATACACACACATAAACGAACACGCGCGCACACACCACCAGCAGCAGCAGAACACACACGGACAAACACGCACACATGAATTCACACACAGACAGGAAGAAACACACACATGAACACGAGCGAACAGACACACACACACACACACACACACACACACATGGACGAACTACACAGAAACTCACACACACACACATACAAACACACCCCAATCGAACACACACCATCAGCAGCAGCAGAACATCCACCATCAGCAGCAACATAACGCACAGGTAGACACACACACACACACACACACACACACACACACACACACAGGAACACACACATGAACAAACACCCACAGGAACAAACATGAATAAACACACACACACCACCAGCAGCAGTAGAATACTCACACAGACGAACCGATGGATGAACACACACACACACATGAACGAACACGCATGAATGAACACACACACACGCACACATAAATACACACACATGAACGAACACGCATGAATGAACACGCACACACACAGATGAACACACACACACACACACACACACACACACGAACGAACTTGCACACACATGAATGAACACACACACAGGAACACACACACAGACATACACACACTTAAAGGAAGGAACACACACACATGAACACACCAATGGACGAACACACAGAAACACGCATGAACACACACACACTCCACCAGCAGCATCAGAACACACACGGACGAGCACACACACATGAACTCACACACCTAAACACACACACAAACACACCCAATCGAACACACACACCACCACCAGCAGCAGCAGAACACACACAGACGAACACACACATAAACGAACACACACGGACAAACACGCACGCATGAATTCACACACAGACAGGAAGGAACACACAAACACACCCAATCGAACACACACACCACCAGCAGCAGCAGAACACACACAGACGAACACTCACATAAACGAACACACACGAACAAACAATCACACATGAATTCACACACGGACAGGAAGGAACACACACATGAACACGAGCGAACAGACACACACACACACACACACACACACACACACACACACACATGGACGAACTACACAGAAACACACAAACACACCCAATCAAACACGCACACCATCAGCAGCAGCAGAACATCCACCATCAGCAGCAACATAACGCACAGGTAGACACACGAACACACACACATGAACACACACAGACAAACACAGGAACAAACACCCACAGGAACACACATGAATGAACACACACACACCACCAGCAGCAGTAGAATACTCACACAGATGAACCGATGGATGAACACACACACATGAATGAACACACACACGCACACATAAGAACACACACATGAACGAACACGCATGAATGAACTCGCACACACAGATGAACACACACACGAACAAACTTGCACACACATGAATGAACACACACACAGACATACACACACATAAAGGAAGGAACACACACACATGAACACACAGAAACACACACACGCGCATGAACACACACACACTACCAGCAGCATCAGAACACACACGGACGAGCACACACACATGAACACACACAGACAGGAAGGAACACACACACACACACACACACACAAACACACCCAATCGAACACACACACCATCAGCAGCAACATAACGCACAGGTAGACACACACACACTGCAACACACAACCACACACATGGACAAACACACACTTTCCTTTTTACTTACAAATTTCTCAAATGCAGCATGGGTAAGCAATCAGGTTATATATAATATACACTGAGGGACTAAAATCATAAGCCTGATGTTGTTTATTTCACTCTGAACTAACTAGTGGTCCGAATAAAGTAATCATGATGTGTGTGTTTATTGTGCTGTTCAATAGTTTTACGAGCTGTTTGATACGGATGAAATCGGAGCGCTGGATAATGCGGAGCTGGAGGGATACATTAAGCCGGACAGTGCTCGACTGGAGGAGGTCATCAAAGACTACTTCATACAGAAAGAGAAAGAGTGAGTGTGTGTTAGTGTGCGATTTTTCTGTGTGTGTGTGTATTTGTATTTGTATTCATCACACTGTGAAGACCAAATGTCCCCACAAGTATAGCAACACCAGTAAATTTAGAAAGTTTGTTGGTCCCCGTAAGGGAAATGATTCACAGGTATTGGGCGTGGCTGACGTACTTAACCACGCCCCCTCCAACTGTCCTCCAACAGAAATGGTGAGGAGGAGGAGTCTGTTAGGTTGTAAGAGCTCTCCCTAAACCCTTTTACCCATCTTTCAGAATAAACTGCCTGCTTTACTACATCCAATCAGCTCACAGTAGAAAAAACAAGCCACGCCCACTGTTTTCTCATTTTAATATACCATTTCTCTAGGCATTGCGTCACAATACGAAAAAAAATGTGTGAGATTGACAGAGATATCACTGATCATCATCTGTGTTTGTGTGTGTGTAGCTATCAGAAGCCAGATCAGCTGGGTCCTGCAGAGCTGCCGTCGGTGAGAGAGGAAGACGAGGAGGATGAAGATGCTGATGAAGAAGAGCCGGAGACTGAGAGGATGGTGATCGAGCCGTCTGCAGAGCGCTGGGACTGTGAGACCATCATCAGTGAGTCTCTCAGGATTATTGGTTATTTAGGGTCTGTTTACACCTAGGATTGAAATGTTGACAAGTGGAAGATGCTTAAAGGGATGGCTCATATCAAAATTGTAATTCTATCATCAATTACTCGCCCTCCAAACCTGATGGATGTACCTGCTAGTGTGTTTTTATTATAGGTGGGCATAGATTATTATTATTTTTTTATCTAGATCTCACTGTAATCTTGAAATTAATCTAGATATAAATGGCTCATTTGAATTCTGCCGAAGGCATTCAGAATATGTGTGCTACCCAAATAATGACTCAAAGTAAGCCTTTGAGAATGGGTTACTCAAGCCAGGTGGCGCGTTAGACATCACAAACTGCTTGAGAATCTGTTCTACTATGATAATTGGTGATGAAAATAAATGATGTTCAATAAGATGTACTTGTGTTTACTAACTGTTTATTCAGTTAAACATCAATTTTAAACTGTAGGCCTACATAAGCTCCTAACAGCGATTTATTTATTTTTTTTGATTACCTTAATGCGACTTAAGTCATAACTGAACTAAACAGAAATGGATTTAAGACGTGGCGTATGCAGATATTAGTGGCATTATTGAAGGAAAATGCCGCAAGCAAACTATTACAGCCATGTAGGACTTTTCGCCATATTTTCCGACCAGATCAACACACGCGGCTGTCTGTAAAGGACCGCGCACGCACACACACATTGCGAAATGCGGAAGTTTTTTCCTTTCCATTCGGCGTGTGTTATTAAATTCCATAACACTCTCACCAGTCCTTACTCCCTATTAGGGATGCACCAATACCATTTTTTTGAAACCGATCCAATCTCGATACTAAAATTCTGAGTATCGACCGATTCCGATCCCGATATTGTGCTGTTTTTATTATTATTTTTTTTTTTTATTATTATTCACATAATACGGTTTCTATTCTGGTGATACTCAAATAATACATCTTCTTTAGTAAAAATAACCTATAGGCCTACTGTAGATGACAGATGGCACAATTTAACTAAATATGATGCTTGCTATAAACTATGGGCTACATTATTTGAGCATTTATTATGACATTGATCTGATCTGTTGTGGTCAAGCCTGTTTCCTTTTTAATATTCAGATTTTTCTTGGAAATCTGTAATAGGCTACCACTATTGACCCTAATCGTTGGTAAAACAATCGGCCTTTTAGCAAAGCCTGATATTTTCCTGCAGGTTTGAAGCAGACTAAACTAAACCGTCTGAGGCCAGTTTTACTTAATAAACATTCCCTCGCCTATAGCCGCGAGTGAGATGGAGAAACTGAAAGCATGTCTGTAAAATAATTTTTTGTCTGAAAAATTATCTTTTTGAAACGAATTTCGTTTGGTATAATTTGTTGGTTATTTTCATGTATTTTTGTTGGTCAGTTATCTACAAAATAAACAAGATTATTTGAGGTGAAGTTCAAAACAAGGTCCGCTTATGCTTTAGCGCACAATCTGACAAACTGGTCTGTTGAATAAAATGTTAATATATATAAAATTACAGCGAAATATTCACAGTTTCAGAGTAGCCTATATTAGGCTAAATAATTTTCTGTTAATGACAATTCATATGCCCCCCGGACCGTCATTTTCACTTTTAATAATTTAATCAACTAAACCACAATGAGCCAGGCTTTACAAACTTCTTGCGGCACAAACATAATAAGGAACAAACATTTGTGGAAGGAACATATTAACATAAACTTAGCCTATTATAAGAATAATCTTACGGAGCGGCGCATGTCGCGTCTGCGCAGCCGGTGCCTGAATGCAGCGCTTGCATCACCGAGACGCATCGCGCAGCCCTCCGGTATACGGACACTTCCAAAGCAGCAGCACAAAGGGAGAAATCAGTGCGTTGAGGATGTCCAATGATTATTGAGCCTTTTCTAATTTAAAGTTTCAGGTAGGCCTACTTTGTGTGTGAAGCGCAGGTAGCCTAACCCTCCAGTGTTGTGAATGCGATCTGCTGATCTAACAGGAACGGCGCGTGGTTTAGAAACAGCAATGATCTCTATGTTGCACGTCAAAATGAACCCATTTAATGCAAAACTAAATGCATTTCCCCACTGATTATTTAAACTAACAGGAACAAATAGTCTTGGAGAAAGTTTTTCGTGTTGTCATGAACGCGACATGCAGCTTGAATTGTGAATGAATGGAGAATGATTGACAGGCGCATCGGCGGGAAGCGCTGAAGTGAACATGAATTTAACCACGTGAATATTCATCTGTACTTCACATTAAACTATAGAATGGGTTCAAAACATTTATGATATAGTAGGTCTGCTTGACAGTTTTGTAGTGCCTTATAATAGGCTTCTTTCATGGCTTTTGTTGGCTTATAAATTACACGGAATACAGCGCACGCGCAAATCGGATTTGGATCGGTACCAGCTGGCCGATACCTGATCCAGCAAAAATATGCGATATCGAACCGATATCCGATCCAAGTATCGGGATCGGTGCATCCCTACTCCCTATTCTAGTCTAATACCCCAGTTTGTCACAGGGGCAAACTGGACGTTATTTACAACTTTATTACCTGTTATTCACAGCCTATGCAGGTTCTCTTCACTTAAGTAGACATTAGTAGAGTTCACGCGCTGGTCCTCTCGGTTGTGAACAAACAGTGCAAAACAGTCAGCTCACGTGTGATTTTGCGGCCGCGACTGCATCATTCATTTTTGGGTGAATTGTACCTTATAAATACAGTATGTGACACAATATGTGCTGAGCAACATGGTTGCTGTGAAGACTTGTGCTTCCGCCTTTACGCTTCTCTTCTGACCTTGAAAATATAATTAGCTGAATCGTAGAAAAGCTGAATTAAGATCGCGTGTAGGGTCGAATCGAGATCGCAATCTTTTTTCGATGAATCGTGCAGCCCTACAACATATTCAGTTCTGTGAAAAACATCCTTAATCTCATGCTTGTGAAAGTGAAAAAGAAATACACGGGCAGTCTAGTAGCCTAACTACACTATTATATGCTATAATCAGGGCTTTACATTAACACCCGCCAAATGCGGGTAGATTTGAGCTGTGGCATGTTAGACAACCACTCTCACTAGCCACTTTGGCTGGTTGAAGATAATTTTTAAATTATAGTTTTCTTAAAAGCAGAGTTCGACAATAAAGATGGCCCAATATGCGTGCATATTTCATCTTAGAATCGAGAAGCAGCATGACCGACAATAATAGCGTTCGCGCGAGCAAAGGAAAACAGATGAATACCGAATGAGAGGATGATCACTTGCGCGCACAGGTGATGTGATGCGCGCGACTGTTTAAAAAGCATGCGGGCTCCCGTTTCCTGGCGCGAAGCAACAGTGACTGGAAACGCAACTGCTGCGATCGGTTCTCTTTGAAATATACTGGAGTGATGCTCATGCACTCACAATCCTGCTGCTTTCAAAAGCTCCGGATGTTTCTAAAAGATGTCTTTTTGTAAGCAGCAGCGGTTGCCGGTTTGAAGAGACTATTCTTTGAAGAGAACCGATTATGGGCCTAACGTTACCTGTGTGCGCGTCAGGCGTGATCATCCTTCCATTATCACACACGGTGTGTTTTTTACCTGACCACCTGTTTAATTATCATTTTTAGAATAACATTGCTTTAATAGGAGATTAACTCCCTATGTATGTGTAGTTAACTAGTGATCTGAGAGACCTTTAGCCTGGACAGACTAGGCTAAGGTGCATGTAGTTTTAGATACATGGCAATAATTATTTTTTAAATGTAATTGTTTTTTAAGAAAGGTTTTGTTGAATAAAAAGAGCATGTATACAGCTATATTTCTCATGTTTTGACATGTTAGCATTTGTGGCTAAGAAATAATAATTATTTTTTTTTTTTTGGTGTGGTCAGAGATAAGTTTGGTAAATCCTTAGTATTGAGCCCTGAAAAGCCCTAAAAATGAATTGTAATGCGACACTATGAAACCACAACCCATTTGTTCATAAACATTAACGTAGTTCATACACAAAAAAGGGAAATTAATGAGGAGGCATGTGGACATAACACAAAGTCTAAATCAAATAATTTTAGGATGCCAAAGTCAAATTTATGCATATAAAATATATTTTCCCAACAACAAAATTGTGGCTAGTGAAAATAGCGAGTGGCTAGTAATGTTGGAAAACTACTAGCCACAGTGGTTGGTGATCAAAAAAGTTAATGTCAAGCCCTGGCTATAATAATATTCATTCATTCATTCATTTTCTTGTCAGCTTTGTCCCTTGCGGGGTCGCCACAGCGGAATGAACCGCCAACTTATCCAGCACGATTTTACGCAGCGGATGCCCTTCCAGCCGCAACCCATCTCTGGGAACTTCCACACACACATTCACACTCATACACTATGGACAATTTAGCTTACCCAATTCACCTGTACTGCATGTCTTTGGACTGTGGGGGAAACCGGAGCACCCGGAGGAAACCCACGCGAACCCAGGGAGAACATGCAAACTCCACACAGAAACGCCAACTGACCCAGCCCAGCCGAGGTTCGAACCTGCGACCCAGCGACGTTCACTACCTACTGCGCCACTGGGTTGCCGCTATAATAATATATATTACCAAAAAGATGGTGTTTTTAGGGTAATGACTTCACACAATATGACGACAGACATTTAAAGCTTAATTTTAATATCTCAATAGAAGCTTTGAATATAAATATGAAGTGTGACAATATGATGTCTTGTATTAGAATGACCTCTATGTTTATTCTAATAGTTCTAGATTGCTGGGCGTTTCAGTGTTAATCAATTTAATGCCTCTGTTTTTGACTCCAAATGATGATGATGGTTGATGTTTGAGAAGAAATAATTCCTCCTCCTCTTTTTTTTATTTTTAAGGCACATACTCCAACCTTTACAACAGGCCCAAACTGATCCAGGACCCCCCAAAGGTGAAGAATCCCGCCTCACACTGAGCCAGTGATTCCATTTTGTTTTTATTATGAATGGTTCATCATGCAGTCAAACAAGGGGGAAAAGATGAGATAACCTGGAAATCCAATTTCCAATTCAAATCCACATCCTTTTTTGCATGCAAACCAAATTCAAGAGTTGCACGTGCACAATTGTTTTCATCTAGAGCATATAGACAACAGCAAACATGGACTTTATTCTTAAAAGTATTTGGTTTTAACAAATAATAGCCATGCGATTATACGTCTGTCAGATTTTTCATAATGCAACAATATCTTGGCATATTAATTATAATGCTGCGATTTAATATGGGTCACGCAGATCGTTTACTCACTGACTTGCATGCATTATATCATGACATTAATCATTAAGCGTTTATTCATAGGGATAAACATGTTTACAAGGGGATTTATAGGGATTTATTAAAAACACATTAGCGAAGTAGCAGGACTAGCTAAACCAAGGTCATGGGTTTGACTTTAAGGACACGTGTGAATGGTTCCTTTGGATGAAAACATGAATGCTAATGTGTTTTGCAGCCCAAGCAAATCCGAGTGTCCAGCAAGTCTGGGATTCCTCTGGATGTCCTGCCGAAACGAGGCCTAACAGTCAAACAGGTGGAGCGGATGGAGAGGATAAACGACTCTGATCTTCCTAGAGTCTGCACACAGCCACGCTCACGGGAAGAGAACACAGAGGAGAGGAAAGCCAGAAAACAGGCTATCAAGAGCGAGAGGAAGGTGTGTGTGCATGCGTGTGTGTCCCAAAACCGCACGTCTAACTTAAAACATCACAATAAAAACTAGATATTAAAGTTTGAGGACAAACTTTATGGTGGCTTGAGAAAGCCGAGTCTGAAAGTTTGAAGTAGTTTTAAAGTGTAAATAACTGAAGTAGTTTTTATAAAGTTTGAAAGAGTCAGCATAGATAAGTACATATATGTTAGCATGTTTCTAGTGGTTGCTAGGCAGTTGCTAACAATAATTAGCATGATTATAGCGTGAATTAGCATGTTTCTAGCATGAATTAGCATGTTATTAGGCATGATTCTAGCATGTTGTTAGCATGATTCTAGCATGAATTTGCATGTTACTAGTGTGTTTCTAGCATGAATTAGCATGTTACTAGTGTTTCTAGCATGAATTAGCATGTTACTAGTGTTTCTAGCATGAATTTGCATGATTCTAGCATGAATTAGCATGTTTCTAGCATGAATTAGCATGATTCTATCGTGTTTCTAGCATGAATTAGCATGTATCTAGCATGTTTCTAGCATTAATTAGCATGTTATTAGCATGTTTCTAGCATGAATTAGCATGTTATTAGGCATGATTCTAGCATGAATTAGCATGTTATTAGGCATGATTCTAGCATGAATTAGCATGTTGTTAGCATGATTCTAGCATGAATTAGCATGTTACTAGTGTGTTTCTAGCATGAATTAGCATGTTACTAGCATGGTTTCTAGCGTGAATTAGCATGTTAATAGCATGATTCTAGCATGAATTAGCATGTTACTAGCATGATTCTAGCATGAATTCCCATGTTACTAGCATGATTCTAGCATGAATTAGCATGTTACTAGCATGATTCTAGCATGAATTAGCATGTTACTAGCGTGTTTCCAGCATGAATTACCATGTTACTAGCATGATTCTAGCATGAATTAGCATGTTACTAGCGTGTTTCCAGCATGAATTAGCAGGTTACTAGCATGATTCTAGCATGAATTAGCATGTTACTAGCGTGTTTCCAGCATGAATTAGCATGTTACTAGCATGTTTATAGCGTGAATTAGCATGTTACTAGCATGAATTAGCGTGTTACTAACATGATTTTAGTGTGTTACTATGACTAGCATGTCACTAGTGTGTTGCTAGCATCTTTCTAGCAAAAGTAGCATGTCAGTAGGATGTTAAAACTATTAGCATGTGTTAGAATAGCTAGTCACAGTCTATGGGACAGTTGCTAGGGTGCTGTAAGTGGTTGCTAGGGAGTGGCTAGTAAGTTAAAAAGTCATCAGTTATTGGCTGCTGGCTAGACTGAGTTAAATGAGCCCAGTTAGAAGTCTGTAGGACAGTCTGATGCAGAGTTATGAGCTCACAAAGTTTGACCCAATGTTAAGTCAATGGGACTTTTGGGAATTTTCTGGGTCATTTTTTTGGAAAACCGAAAGTCAGATCAGTTAGAAAAGATATAGCAACCAGAGTCACACCAGTTTGAAGGTTTCTCAAGCCACCATAGTAACACTTTATATGTCATAACTAGATGCTTAAGTTGCTAATAATATAAATGCTAACTTAACAAATGTCAACTCATTGCTAGTGTGTTTCAGTAGGCGTTATGTTAGCGTGTTCTAGGTTAGTTGTTAGCATTATTGAGCTTGTTGCTAACCTGATTTTAGCTCACTTAACATTTTTGTTAATTAATACTATAAATTAGTGTGTTTTTGACATGTTTTTTGGACGTTTGACACATTTTAGCTTCAAGTGGCTCATCGTTGGCTTTTTGCTAGCCTGTTTTAAAACAGTTAGCATGATTTAACACTTTAGATTGCTTGCTTTTAGGATGACTCAATTTGTTAGTAGGTTTCCAGCAGCACATATAATTAATTTACAGCATGCTAGCCTGTTTTAGCACATCATTAGTATGATTGAGAATGTTATAAATGTTAACATGTTTTAACTCATTGCTAGCAAGTTTCTGTAGGCATTATGTTAGCATGTTCTAGGCTAGTTGCCAGTTTTGTTTTTTTCAAGGATTTGCATGAATTGGCTTGTTGCTCATTTCTAGCCTGTTACAGTTAGCATGACTTAACATATTTGTTCATGTTTCTAGCATGTGTAGCTTGCTTTAAGAATGAGTCGACTTGTCAATAGGTTTCCAACAGCATGTATAATGAATTAACAATGTGCTAGCATGTTTTAGCACATCGCTAGTATGGTTGAGAATGTTATTAATGTTATAAATGTCAACATGTTTTAACTCGTTGCTAGCATGTTTTTAATAGGCGTTATGTTAGCATGTTTTAAGTAGTTAGCTTGTTGCCAGTTTTTTTGCCTCCAAGGATTTGCATGTTTACCCCACTTTAGCATGAATTAGCTTGTTGCTGTCTTTTTTCTAGCTTGTTTTAATGCAGTTAGCATGATTTATTATTATTTCTTTAATCCTGTTTCTAGCATGTGTAGCTTGTTTTTAGAATGAGTTGACTTGTTAGTATGTTTCCAGCAGCATGTAATGAATTAACAATATGCTAGCATGTTTTAGCACATCACTGGGATAATGATTGAGAATATTATAAATGTTAACTTTTTAACTTGTTGCTAGCATGTTTCAGTACAGTTGGCGTTATGTTAGCTTGTTCGAAGCTAGTTGCTGTTTTTTTTTTTTTACTCAAGAATTTGCACATTTAACACATCTTAGCATTAAGTGGCTTGTTGCTCTTTTTTTCTAGTCTGTTTTAATAGTTGGCGTGATTTATCGTATTTTATCATGTTTCTAGCATATGTAGCTTGCTTTTAAAATAAGTCGAATTGTATGTTTTCAGCAGCTTGTGTAATAAATTAACGATGTGCTAGCATGTTTTAGCACATCGTTAGTATGATTGAAAATGTTATAAATGCTAACATATTTTAACTCATTGCTAGCATGTTTCAGTAGGCATTTGTTAGCACGTTCTAGGCTAGTTGCCTAAAATTTATCTCAAGAAATGGCATGTTTAACACACTTTAGCAATAATTTGCTTGTTGGTTTCTTTTTGCTAGCCTATTGTAATACAGTTAGCATGACAATATATTTTGTCATGTTTCAAGCATGTGTAGCTTGCTTTTTAGAATGAGTCAACTTGTTAGTATATGTCCAACTGCACGTGTAATAAATAAACAATGTGCTAGCATGTTTTAGCACATCGCTAGTATGATTGAGAACGTTATAGATATTAACATGTTTTAACTCGTTGCTAGCATGTTTCAGTAGGCATTGTTAACGTGTTCTAAGCTAGATGTTAGCATTAATTAGCTTGTTGCTAACATGATTTTAGCTCACTTAACATTTTTGTTAATTATTACTATAAATTAGTGTGTTTTTGACATGTTTTTTGTAAGAATTTGGACGTTTGACACATTTTAGCTTCAATTGGCTCATCGTTGGCTTTTTGCTAACCTGTTTTAAAACGGTTAGCATGATTTAACACTTTAGATTGCTTGCTTTTAGGATGAGTCAATTTATTAGTAGGTTTCCAGCAGCACATATAATTAATTTACAGCATGCTAGCATGTTTTAGCACATCATTAGTATGATTGAGAATGTTATAAATGTTAACGTTTTAACTCATTGCTAGCAAGTTTCTGTAGGCATTATGTTAGCATGTTCTAGGCTAGTTGCCAGTTTTGTTTTTTTCAAGGATTTGCATGAATTAGCTTGTTGCTCTTTTCTAGCCTGTTACAGTTAGCATGACTTAACATATTTGTTCATGTTTCTAGCATGTGTAGCTTGCTTTAAGAATGAGTCGACTTGTCAAAAGGTTTCCAACAGCATGTATAATGAATTAACAATGTGCTAGCATTTTTTAACACATCACTAGTATGATCGAGAACGTTATTAATGTTATAAATGTCAACATGTTTTAACCCGTTGCTAGCATTTTTCAATGGGCGTCATGTCAGCAAGTTCTAGCTAGTTAGCTAGTTGCCAGTTTTTTTTTCTCTAAGGATTTGCATGTTTAACTTATTTTAGCATGAATTAGCTTGTTGCTCTTTTTTTTCTAGCTTGTTTTAATACCGTTAGCATGTTTCTAGTATATGTAGCTTGCCTTTAAAATGAGTCGACTTGTTAGTGTTTGCAGTAGTACATCTAATGATTAATATGCTAGCATGTTTTAGCACATATTCATGTTTGCTTTTCTTCATTGTTTCAGGAGAGGAGGACCGAGAAGAAAGCAAACAAACTTGCATTCAAACAGGAGAAGCAGATGCAGGAGAAACAGATGGTTCATATAAGAGCAAACGTTCAGGGCATGAAGCTTTCATAGAGACTACAGGACCTTAGTGAGGACACTTCTGTTCACAGGCCACAAGGGTAACGATGACATCACTCACTGTTCCTGTCCAGGACTACCATGTTTCTTGAGGCAGTTCTTAATAACATTCTTAAACAGTGTTGCCATGGAAACATCAGAATGAATGGAACACATAGAAATGGTTCCATTTATTTGGTTCCATTTCAGTTTAACTGTTTAATGGTAAACAGTTGAACGTTCGCTATTAGTTTTTGTATAATATGTAATTATTATTCACATCCTACAGTTTATTACAACCAATTATAAAAAAAAGAATCAAGTATAATTTTTTACAAAGGAATCCCACTTTTATTAAGACACAATCTCCAAAAAAAAACCTCTCCAGCATTGGCAGATTTATGTATCAGCTTAGGTCAGACTGTATGGCTTTAGTTTATTAACATCATGACTCAAATCTATTATTCAAAGTTCATGGATTTATACAATAAAACATCTTTGACCTGAAATAACTTCCTCATATTGTCATGGAGTGCACATTTGATGCTACATAGGGATGTCCTTGCATCATGCTGGAATTACAGTAATTATACGTTTCTGAGAATGAAGTAAACCTGGATATCTTTCATACAAGCTTGAAGATCATTTGAAAGCAACAGATAAAGGTTGTTTAATACAGGAGTTTTCCATTTTTTTGATGTCATAGACCACAGAATATGATTATCTGATCATATGAGGAACTCCTGTCCTAAAAATGTAAAAGACATTTGTTGTTGTTGTTGTAAAAAATAAATTACAAATGGATATAAAACATTTCTCTGAAAACGATTCCATCAGGTTATATTGTTCTAATTTTAATCTATATAGTTGAATTCAAGTTTAGTTATATGCTGCTTTTCACAGTAATAATTGGTTAATAGTTTTGGTTCAAAAGCAGCTTTACAAAAGGTGTGCATTATTATAGTAATATTAATGTAATACATATTTATTAATTACAATTTATTTTATACAATAATACATTTGTATTTGTAACCTGAATATGTTTAAGCTTGAACATCGTTAAAAACAATGTCAACAACCCCTGTCCTAAAATGTAAAAGGTTTTTTTTTTTGTTTATACTGTGAAAAATTAACATTACAAATTGATATAAAATATTATTTGGAAAATATTTAGATTCTATCAAGTTATATTATTATTGCCAGTAGTGGTGCTGTGTTTTCACATTTATTTTTATTCCCATTTTAATATACAGTATATAGTTCAATTCAAGTTGATTTGTACTTTTCACAATAATTGTTGGTTCATAATTTGGCTTCCAAGCCACTTTATAAAAGTTAATTCAATTCAACTAGTTAATATTATTATATATTAGTGGTGTAACGGATCACAAATCTCACAGTTTTGATCACACTACGGTTTTTGTCACGGATCGGACCATTTTTCGGATCAGCAAAAAGGATGAGACAAATGTCATTTGCTTTCCATTTATACAAAAATATTACTGCAAAAAGCATTGATTTTAACAAACACAACTTAGTACCTGTAATTTTAATGAAAATAAAGAAAGAACCACCTGAAATAATTTATAATATTAATAAAAAAAAATGACAATGCTAAATAAAAAAATCTAACAACTTAAACAACGTATCTTATTTATTTGTAATTAATTATTCAACAATTCACACACACAACTTTGTTTCATTATAGGTGGTCCTTTTTGAAAACGTATTCAGTGACATAATTCTGATGATTGTGTCGCCACCGATTGGTTACACATGTAATTGCTACAACATTCATCAGCGTCAGGTTCCTTTAAACGGTGATTTTAATCTTCACCATAAACATCAGTGTTTATATCTGAGCTATAAACCGTTCTCCCAGTACTTCTGTCTTATTTAATTGTTTGTAACTCACAGAAAAAGTGTAAAAACTGAATCCCTCTTGATCAAACGCAGATTTAAATGAGGCGCTTCAAAGGATTAATAAACATATGCAAATCATTATCATTTATCATTCATGTTGAACGGGTTTACATTGAGATCCCGATCTTTTAATATTAAATTGTGCAGCTTTACACTGAATACATTAATGCAGGCTAAACAAACAGTGACAGAAAACCCACCACAACTTGTTCCCTGTAAAATATAATGATGACGGAAGCCAAAATGCTTTCATACACGTGATTTGAATGACGTGGGAGGCGATCTCTCTGCAATTGTTATAAATGTTTGATTAACCTACAAGTTTAAAAAAAGTGAATAATCCGCGGGTCACGTGTGATCCGAACTGCGTGTTGTGATCCGAACAGAGCACGCATCAACTGTGATCCATTACACCCCTATTATATATATATATATATATATATACACATATATAAAGCATTTCCCAGAAACCATTTCCAGTTTGAAAAGCTGTTTTAGTACACAACCAATCAAAAGTTTGAGGTCACTGAAAGTTTTGTAAAAGCTGTAATGTTTTAGTAATGATGCAACAATTTTAAATATTTAACTTCCATTGCAATATATTTTAAGATGCGACCTCCGTTTTATTTGTCACATGATCCTTCAGAAATCATTCCACTATTTGATACATTTTTGTAATAACTGATAACTAAATAAGCAAAAAATAATAATAATCAAAACCCCCAAATATTTAAATGGTTTGATTTGTGTTATTGTAGCACAATGCACATTACTGAAAAATAAATAAATATAGAGGTAAATTAAGTTGTATAAGAATGCATTTGGTGTGTGTTATTCTGTAATGCAGGTGATTTGTGGAAGAGCAACAGAAAGTCCAATGACCAGAGCAGAGGCTGTAAAATTTGTTCAGAGTCAACCAGGAGATCAGATCACAATATATCTATATATACATTTCAGTTTAACGGAGAGATTTTTTCAACACATTTCTAAACATTATAGTTTTAATAACTCATCTCTAATAAGTGATTTATTTTATCTTTGCCATGATGACAGTAAATAATATTTGACTAGATATTTTTCAAGACACTTCTATACAGCTTAAAGTGACATTTAAAGGCTTAACTAGGTTAATTAGGTTAACTAGGCAGGTTAGGGTAATTAGGCAAGTTATTGTATAATGATGGTTTGTTCTGTAGACTATTGAAAAAAAATATACCTTAAAGGGGCTAATAATATTGACCTAAAAATGGTTCTTAAAAAATTAAAAACTGCTTTTATTCTAGCCGAAATAAAACAAATAAGACTTTCTCCAGAAGAAAAAATATTATCAGACATACTGTGAAAATTTCCTTGCTCTATGTGTGTGTGTGTGTGTATGAAGAGTTCAGATGCAAAAGCCGCTAAACGCCACTTCCGCAAAAAAAAAAGATCTAATGACATTGATCGAATGCTTTCGGCATGTAGTACATGTTCAACAAATATTTATGCTTCAAATCATCTAAATCCCAGCGGCAGCACATTCAGAGGTAACAGTTTGAGGGCAAAAGCCGCTAAACGCCACTTCCCTTTGACAGCAAAATCCGCTATGTCCCGAGAACAAATCAGGAGAGGCGAATCTAATCGTATGTTTTCAATGTAGCATCGCGCTGATAAGCCGGCTTTTATGAGGAGACTGTTTTATTCCACTTCAGATTTAGGTTTTAAAAGACAGAGTTTGACCTGGATGAGGCTGTCTGACTATCAGTGAATGGCAAATGAAAACGTCCCGTACCTCAAAACTCTGTGCATTATACGAAAAAGAAAACACACTGTGTTCTCGGAAGTGTAACATGCATTCATAACAATTGTTTTGCTCAGTGACGTTACTTTAAATGAGTCTGATTTACTGTACATTAAATGGCAATTCTGTTTCACGAAGGACGAAGTTAAGATTTCTTTTATCCCACATGGATGCTATGAGGATAAACGAGAGAAGAAAAAGAGACCAAGACCTTGAGTATGGTGAGAATAAATGAATGAGAGCTTTTAAAAGTGTCTGAGAGAGACATCCCCCATTTTGCCCAGTAGACCTTGTGTTTTATTTGCTAATTTAAGCTATTTTTTAAAAAGATAAATATAATGTGTTAAACTAAACATTATTTATATTACTTCTGATTACCTATACATCTGATAAGCTTTTTATATTAATGGACAATGCACAGATATTGATGTTTCACAGTGTTTTACACATTATTTGACTGTAACAAGCTTAGTTTACAATGTTTACAATACTCTACTTACATTAAATCTAAACCCCAAATATCTGAAACGACAACAGATTGTTTAGATTTAATTTATGTCAGTTTTAATGTTATTGATGAATGCACTTCCTGTTATTGATTTCCTTCTGCTTTTCTGTCTGCACAGCGGAATGAACCGCCACTTACTTGACAGATTTATGTGTTTTTAATTTGAGATGGTTTGTGTATTGTGTTTTATGGTTGGTAAAATAATTTCTAGTTGCATCTTTAGTGATTTTTCAGCTAAGTGCACTGTCTTGTCCTAATAGGTGGATTTAGAGGTTTTTGCTAAAAAAGCACAAGTGGATTTAGCTGGTTTTGAGGCAAAAGAAAATCTACCCTGATAAAAACCAAAGAATTGTCTAAACTGACCTTTTTGAAAAACAGTTATTTTATTTACTAATAACCTTTTCATATCTGTAAAATGAAACTTCTGAACCTAATCAGAGGAGCCTGATAGACAATGCTTTTACTTAAAAAGAGGTCTGATGGGTTTTGCATCTGAACTTGTGTGTGTGTGTGAGTGTGTATATATATATATATATATATATATATATATATTTTAAAATATTTTTAATTTTATTTATATTATATTTGAATTCTTTTTCAAATATTTCCAAAGTGATGTTTAACAGAGCAAAGCCATTTTTACTATTGTACTATTATTACTTTTATACTATTACTACGCAGTATTTACTAGGGATGCTCCGATCAGGATTTTTGCAGCCGATACCAAGTACCGATTCTTTGTGATGATGATCGGCCAATACTGAGTACCGATTCTGATGCTTCAAGCTTTATAATACATGAAGCACATTTTCCCCCTAAGTATGATAACTAAGTGGAGATCTTGCCTTACACCTCAGAGAATAAATGAAGAATGTTGCATATAATCCCTCAAACATGTCTCTTATAGCCATTTAGTGTGGACATGTCATGGTCAGAAGCAACTTTACAGAAAATAATAGATAAAACAGATACAAAAAATGGTAAGAAAAACAACTAACAAAGCAATTTGGAAACATTGCAAATGATGGAAGAAGAATTCGACATGTCTCAATCAAGAGAAAGTTCATATTTGATGCATAAGATGTTAAAATGCACATCTATAAATATATATTTGTTTATTGCAGTAAGTATATTACAAAAAGGTATATTATGAAATATTCAATTAAAATTTTTTTTTAACGTTTTTAATTGTATTTCAGACAGGTTTTAGGGAACTTGTAAAAATGTCAAAAACACAGAACTCTCAGTTCTTATATATGTAAAAAGGTCTAAACACATGCAAGACCATTCCAATATTTTGCTCTCCAACTAGCATGTCTGGTTCCTCTGCATATAAACTCGTAAACAGACACCTGTGATCGGTTCATGAGATCGGCCAGATTGGCGAGTACCGATCGAGTCATAAAATGTGATTATCGGCCGATACCGATCTCTGGCCGATCGATCGGAGCATCCCTAGTATTTACTATTATATTTTGCTTCAGGAGAAAGTCTGATTTCTTTTAGTTTGGCTGGAATAAAACAAATATACATATAAAAATTAAAAACGCATAAAAGGTTAATGTTATTTGCCTTTTTAAATTGTTTTTTTTTTGACTGGCTACAGAACAAACCACTGTTGTCCAATGACCTGCCTAATTAGCGTAATTAACCTAGTTAATCTTTTAAATTGCGCTTCAAGCTGAATACTTCTAAAATGAATTACGTTAAGCCTTTAAATGTATCATGACAGGACTAGTAGAAAAATATTATGTAGTCATGGCAAAGACAAAAATAATGATTAGAAATTAGTTATTAAACTATTGTTGTTGACAAACTCTGGTAAAAGAGCACTTGGGGAATATTTAAAGGAGAATTGAAAGTCAAATAATAGACTCTTCAACTGTACACATGACGAAACTCTGAACAAACATAAAAGCATTTGATTCAAACAAAAGGAGTGTCAGCGGCGACGGCAAACAAAAAAGTGTTTTTCCATTCAGTCAGTAAAAGCCCGGGAAATTCCACTCTGTGATGCAAGATCAGGGCTTTTGTTTTGTTCGTGCGAACAATCCCAACCCATGTTAACCTTCCCAGAATATCCAGGGGATTTTACAGTCCTTCCGGTGCTTTCTCTTTATTCCTAAAGGTCTAAAAGTGCACCTCGGGGTCCGTAGGCATCTACAATATCTCCATCGTCCATCTCCACTTTGAGCGCGTGTGGACAGTCGTATCCGTCCTGCAGTTCGTCCGGCTCATCGTCTAAAATAAAGCTGCCCGCAGACGTGCTTTTAGTGTCCGTGTCAGTGTTTTCCAGATCAGTAGATCCATATGGCTGCTCCAGGTCATTGCTGTCCTTCAATAACAGTGTTTGTTCTTTGGGTTTGGGGTCAGCTGGTTCTATCAGAACACTGCTGAACATGTTCTCCAGCTTGGGCTCCAGTGGTTTGCGATTGGACGATTTCATGTCCTCCTGAAAATCAGAAAGAGGTTTGCTAAAGTCAGTGTTCCGTATGCTGGAATGCTGCTTTCACAACAGATCTTATTACAGCCTCTGTCTAGAAAACAGAACATTTTAACCCTTTATTTAGCCACATTTATGGTCAATTTAGTTTACAATTAGGGATGCACCGAGAAGACAAAAAATAAATTATATATATATCTATATTTATATATATATATATATATATATATATATATATATATATATATATATATATATATACATATATATATATATATATATACACACAAACACAGTGGGGGAAATAACTATTGAAAACGTCACCATTTTTCTCAGAGAACCTATTTCTAAAGGTGCTGTTGACTTGAAGATTTTACCGGATGTTGGTAACAACCAAAGAAATCCATATATGTAAAGAAAATAAAACTAATTCGTTTACAAATTAAATTGTGTAATAAAATTAAAAGACACAGGAAAACCGTATAGAACACATGAAGAAAGTGAGGTGTAGAAAGACATGGAAAGCCCAGACAGCAGATGAAATCTCTCAGTAGTTCGTCAGCAACCCTCTGCCTTTCGTCAGTGTAAAGTAATATAATAATAATTAGCTGCTTTAGTCCAACATCTACATTAGCAGGATGATGAAGATGACGATGAATCCAGGCTGGACATTTCAGCAAGACAATGATCCAAAACACAGCCAAGCAAACTCTCAAATGCTTTCAGAGAAAGAAAATCAAGCTGTAGAATGGCCCAGCCAATCACCTGACTCCAAAGTCTGCCATCACCTCATCAAAGCCTTTTACATTATGTTTGGATTTTTACTAAAATCTGGTTCAATCTCATGTCAACAGCTCCTTTAGGCTACGCTCACACTGCGAGGCTTAGTGCTCAAATCAGATTTTTTCTCAGATCTGATTTTTTTGGGTAGCTGTTCACACTGTTGTTATAAATGTGGCCAATATCAGATTTGCAGTGTGAACAGATCATGGTCGTAAACTGACCCGCATGCGCAGAAGTAGTTACGGACAACACAAAATGTCTAATTATGCACACAATGTGTCTACTGTATGAAGCACGTTGTCAGATCATGCTTATTGCTCTTTTCACAGACAACCGTGGTGTATTTCATGAACTGTAAAGGGTTGTTCTGCTACTACTAATGTTTATTTGAAACCTAAAATAAGTCCCTTGTGATTGAAAACACTGATTTATGACGCGTCTATCTGACCACCGGTGTAGTGAACTCATCAAGGGTTAATGAGCAGCCGCAGACTGAACTGTGAAGGCGGAGTTGGTTTATCTCCGTTTGCAGTTATTTTATTTTACTTCATTATAAACAACAGACACGTGCAGATGAGGGTTTGGGTGATTGAGCTCCTGCCCTTTATTCTCTCTGAAAGTTCATCCCTAAAAGGAAAGTGCCCCCTCCTTTGTGCACGGATCCCCTATCCGCAACACCCCCCGACACTCTTTAGCTGCGTGATCAACCCGTGCTCCGATTGTTACCCAGATTGGTTAACAAGCACCAGTTTTGCCTTCAAAATCTTTTTCAGAATGAACAACCAACTTTCTGTGGTAAAGCATTTGCCCTGTGTGCCTTTCTACTGTGCTGCTGAGGAGTAGATGATGTTTAGAGCACAGAATGATGACGTATGTCGCTCAAAGATTATGTAAAAGTCACATGAAATCCGACATAACCGTTTACACTGCGGTCGCATTGCAGAACATCAGATCTGTGTCTGATTTAATACCACATATGAAAGTGGCACAAATCTGAAGTGAAAAGATCAGATTCCATGCGGCTTCAGGCTGATTGGGGCTACATTTGCCTGCAGTGTGAACGTAGCCTTAACATTATTCCCAGGAAAAAACATGACTTGTTCATACTTATACTTATTTCCCTCGCTGTATGTACAAGTCAACTTGCTAGCTATCCTTGTAATACTTGACAATACACACTATAAAACACTGGGTTGTATTAACCCAGTGTTAGGTCAAATGGATAAACCAATTGCTTAAACGCCAGTTAATAAAAATAAAAAAAAAAAAAAACCTAACTGTTGGGTTTGTCCATATTTGACCCAACACTGACGTAATTAAACTGGAGTGTATTTTGACAGTATTGTGATCAGCATTAAGTGAGAATGCTTTACTTGCTTATATGTATCTTTGCATATAAACACACAGCAACTCACCAGGAACGATGGCAAAGCAGAGGAAGCTTGTTTCTTAATTTCTGCCTTGTATTTCGTCACTAGCAGGAAAATGATGCCGGTAATGACCACCAGCGTCCCACAGACTCCCAGCAGCGAATACAGAAACACTGTGATTGGAGGATCTGTGTGGAGGAAACATGAACAGCACTCAGTTATATACAGCTGAAGTCAAAATGATTCGCCCTCTTGTAATTTGTTTCTTTTCTTATTTAAATATTTCCCAAATGATGTTTAACAGAGCAAGGCATTTTTCACAGTATTTCCTACAATATTTTTTCTTCTGGAGAAAGTCTTATTTGTTTTATTTCGGCTAGAATAAAAGCAATTTTTTTTTTTTTTTTTTTTTTTTTTTTGCTTTTTTTTTAAGGTCAATATTATTAGCCCCTTTAAGCAATGTTTTTCCACCTGTTTTTACTCTAAACTCGCTTTATAAATTTAATCGAGTGTCTGAAATAAATCCTCCTATGAGATGATTTAGTAGTCGTGTGATTATTAATCATGCAAAAACAATGGAGGCTGTTAAATCTTGTGTTTATTGGCTTAAGTCAAGTCATGACTAGGGCCAGACGGAATCTGCGGACTTTTTTTGCAATTTCTGTGGAGAATTTTGGTAAAAATCTGCGGATTTCTGCGGAATTATTTTGGGAGTCTCATAACTAAAACCTTAATATGTGAAATATGTGTAATTTAAAAAGTGAATAAATACAGATTTACACACATTTACTCGAGTAAATAAACAGAATTAATGATGGGCTAAAAATCTGTGGAAATCTGCGGAATTCTGCGTGCGCAGATTCCGTATGGGCCTACTCATGACGTATGAAATACTGTTTCCAGGTCCAAGCCGCTACTCATTTGAATTAAGAAAACATTCGTTCATGGCCACTTTTTCGTCATATCATACACTACAGAGTGTTTTATGTAAAATCATGGTATACACGACCATGGACTTGCTGGATCACAGACACCATTATTTTAATATTATAATAATTAGGCTGATATTAGGCATGGATATATAATGCAATTGTGATTTTCGAAAGCATTACATCGCTTTGTAAACATTTATTATTACCATTTGTTTAGCATCCTCATACAGTTTGATGGAGCGCTTGGACTCGGAAGCCCCTTCGCGTGACGGCACACTAGGGTTGGGCGATGTCAACAAATTTGGCATCGTTCGATGTCTAATGTGAAACATCACGATGGCATCGTTGTCGTAGGCTGCAGTGAATTAATTATTTATGAATAATTAATTAATTCATAACAAATTAATTATTTTTAGCCTACCGTTTCAACTACCTGACCCGCATGGTCTTTGTTTCACCCATAACCAAATCATAAATAAATAAATTAATAAAGACCTGTCAATCACTTTTTCTGCAGGACTCTGGCATGAATAGATGAGGGGATCTGTGTCGTTATAATGGCGTCGACAAACTTGGTTGGTAAAAAAGGTGCACAACCAACAGCAACCAACCAACAATATCTGAGGTTTTCGCTAAAATGACTAAGTACAAGCGTGAAAGCGAAAGATTGAAGCAGTGTACTGACACTGTGACACGTTACCTGATAGATTCAAAAGACTGAAGAGTCGTTAGATAGAGACAAGATTAAATATCACGTTTAACAGCTATAGTGAGACGCCATCCAGCGGCACATCCTTGATAAACTGTCCGACGTGCACTGCTCTCTGGGGTGACTGCTGGAGATCAGACACTGCAGTGCATGACAGAGTGTGTGTGTGTGTGTGTGTGTGTGTGTGTGTGTGTGTGTGTGTGTGTGTGTGTGTGTGGTCACGTGATGTGCGTTTCTGGCTATAGTGTGGAAGGAGGGCTTTTTAGAAATGCTAGGTGAAATGCCAGTGTGGATGTGGATCGTTTTCATTTCAAAAATGCCATTTTAAAACGAAGCTGTATTAGTGTAAACGGGGCCTAAGTGTTTTTTTTCACCCGCGGGTTGCTGCTGCGACGGGGGTGGGGCGGAGGATTGCGATGCTGCCTCAGCATTGTGATGGCTATCGGTCATCAGCAACGGACGATGGCATTGTCTATCGACCCAACCCTACGTCACACTTAACACACTATTCCCTGCTGAAAAAACAGCTTAAACCAGCCTAAGCTGGTTGGCTGGTTTTAGCTGGTCGACCAGCCTGGTTTTAGAGGGGTTTTGGCCATTTCCAGGCTGGTTTCCAACCATTTCCAGCCTGGTCTTAGCTGGTCAGGCTGGAAAATGACCAGCTTAAACCAGCTGAAACCAGCTGAAACCAGCTTTGATTTAAGCTGGATTTTTTTAGCAGAGTTCTCAGATAACAACTGCTGAATTTAAAAACACATATGATTATGTTTATATACGTGTGTGCTTATCTCTCACAGCAGTATTCTTGAGTTTTTGGCGTCAACTTGTGACTGAATAATCATAATAGTAGGTAGGTTAGTGAAGGCTGCATTAGATCATTGTTATCTCTTAATTTATTCAAACATGGTTGCCTACGTTCATAATGTTTTTATTCTGCATTGACATAATGGTGATGGTTATTGTATCCTATGATTTCTTTTTGTTTTAGCAGCCTGATCTACTCTAATTTAAATCTATAATTATCTACAACAGCGGCTTCTGTGGCTCTCCGTGAACTCATGTTCATTAGAATTTTGATTTTGTGTCTTGATGTTTATTATAATCTTATAATGTTATAATTAATGTTATAACAACACAACAGATCTATTTTGTCTCCAAGCACTCCATCTGAGTGTTACAAAGCCCAAAAAGTCATAATGTAATCTATTAAAACAATTTAGATGAGATAATTCCCCTTTATCACATTTTTAAATCAGATTAGATAATATTCAATCCACATTTACATTACAGGTGGCGTTCAGAATTTCAAAAACATCACTCTCCCACTAGCCGGACATTGAGTGAAGCACAAACCTTCAAGGGTGGAAGCTCTTATAAGCTATGTTTCCATCCACCTATTTATATGGTCATTTTGGAGATGCGCATAAAAACCGGTTGATGGAAACGTCATGATGCGCATAAATTTTGAAAATTACGCATAAAAAACATGCGCATAACTGAGTAGAATAAACTTTTTATTCAATAAGGAAAAATGCGCATGAACTACGATGGAAACACTTTTACCGCACAAATTCCAGTGTGCGCATTAAAAAAGGTCATGTGTTTTTGTTATAATAGATCATGTGATGATAAAAATATGTGTGAATGGACAAACCAGCAGGCTGAGCACATTATAAACCATCTGAAATGTTGTTTTGGTCATTCTAAAATGCCTTACCGTTTAAGTATTAGTGTTATTATGTTATTAATGACATCCAAAATCAACAGCGTCTGTGCTCCACTTCTGACACCTTCAAACGCCACCGCGCGTTCACTGTGTGTCAGGATTGCCTTCTGAGGCACAAGTCATTTATTAGATGAAGAAAAGATTGACACAGCTTCTCCTACTGCAGCAAATTCAGTTTTTACTTTTGATATTTGGCGCCAGTTAATCAGGAAGTGGCGATTTAGTTCGCTTTGACTCGTTGGATGGAAACGCTGCTTTATTCGCACGTCTTTTATGCGATAATCCAGTTTTGCGCATAAAGTTCATTCACATTTTTGGATGGAAACATAGCTATAGTTACACGATTAAATATCACAAACATCAGAAAATATAGCGATGGGCATTCAAACGTATGTACTTACAGTCTCTTAATTCTCCTGTGTAACAGCTGCTTGTGTTATTGAGGCGAATCTGTCCAATTTCTCCATCCAGATGAACGCAGTAAACGTCTTGGATCTCAGAAAAGCTCATGTACGCATCGCAAGTTCTGTTCTTCCTGTTACAGCTGAATCCTTTAGGATCCTGTGAAGAAAACTAAACAAACAGTTTAGTCAGTTTAAAACTCAGTGGAGTTACAGTGATTGGGCTTCAGTTGAGAACATAAATGTCATTGTTCATGAACGCTCTTACAGTTCAAATCATTGAACGTTTGGAAAAATGACACTATAGTTGTTAACATGTAAACTCTGCACAGAAATGTCGGTTGGCAAGGTAAGGACTTGAACCAGTGACATTCTTGCCGTGAGGCAACAGTGGAAACCACAGGGCTGCCATGCCGCCCTATCTAGGAAAAGGGGGGAGGAGTAGGGGTGAAAGGGGGGGATTCTTCAAAATGATGTTAACTGAGGAATGATTACTGCTTGTTTATAGTGAGCTAGGAATCATCTGATTGGTGAATCATGAAGTAACTTATGCGGGACCAGCTGTGATCAATCATAAGCATGTGATCCTCTCGAAATTAGCTTATAAATAAACTTCACCTTTACCGTGTCTGTAGTGATAGAGTATGTCAGATCTTCAGTGAGGTTGCGCAGCGCCGGTGTGTTTCTGTACAGATGCAGAGGGTTGATGAACCGGACGCGAAGTTTGTTGTTTTTTGGAGAAAGTTCAACTTCCGGGAAATCCAAATAGCCTGAAAACACAGCAATACAGTTCACATTCAGTTGAGGTCAGAATTATACTCCTGTACATTTTTTCCCCAATTTCTGTTTAGCAGAGAGAAGATTTTCTCAACATATTTCTAAGCATAATAGTTTTAATAACTCATTTCTAATAACTGATTTATTTTATCTTTGCCATGATGACAGTAAATAATATTTGACTAGATATTTTCAAGATACTAGTATTCAGCTTAAAGTGACATTTAAAGGCTTAACTAGGTTATATAGGCAAGTTAGGGTAATTAGACAAGTCATTGCCAATCCCAAAGAAATATTGCTTTTAAGAGTTCACACTTAGCTGATGATTGATAATAAAACATATTTGGCATGCTGTCCCGGGAGAGAGCCCTAAGCTCAGAACATTCTTAAACCCGAGACTCCCTCCCGTTTGAGGGGCGAGAGGAGAGTTTGAGCTCAAGTAGGTCTCGATAACTCCACTAGTTGTGAAGTGCTGAGATAAATCTGACTAAGAAGTAGTCAATTTACTTATGGTGTATGTCTTTGGACGGTGGGAATAAACCGGAGAACCTGGGGAAAACCCACGCGAACACGGGGAGATTATGTAAGCACAGAAACGTTGACCAGCTCAGAGAAGGTTGAACCAGTGGTGAAGTTTTTTCCTCGCCGCTGTCACCACTGGCTTGCATGGTTCGGGATTTGTAGAGCTGCGCATCGATGGATTTGCCATTCAGTGTTTGGACTCTCAGTAGTGATTATTAACCCACACTGAACTGAGCTAAACTGAACTGAACTTATTCTCTGAAAACTGAACTGACACTGTTTCAATTCACTATAATCTTCCATGTGAAGCTGCTTTGACACAATCTACATTGTATAAGCGCTATACAAATAAAGATGAATTTAATTGAATTGAATTGAACCAGTGGCGTTCTTGCTGTGAGGCAACAGTGCTACCCAGTGGGCCACCATGCCGCCCTATCAGAGAAAGGGAGGAGTAGGGGTGGAAGTGGGGATTCTTCAAGACGAAAATGACTGGAGTAGAAAGCTCTGGTATTTTATAGCGTGTCAGTATTCGTCTGATTGGTTCAAATATACAGAGCTAATGCGGTACCAGCTGTGTTCAAACATAAGCACGTGATCCTCTCGAAATTAGTTTTAAATAAACCACACTTAGGAGGCTGATAATATTGACCTTAAAATGTTTTTAAAAAAATTTAAAACTGCTTTTATTCTAGCCGAAATAAAACAAATAAGAAGACAAAATATTATCAGAAATACTGTGAAACATCCCTTGCTCTGTGAAACATTTGGGAAATATTTGAGAGAAAAAAAACACAGGAGGGCGAATAATTTTGACTTCAACTGCATACTGAAGACGTTTGCGTGATAGATGATCATGTAAAACACCTAAACTAACACTTACACTTAATTTTGCTGCTTCCATGTTGATTGAAGTTGAACTGAACTGACGAGGACGGCCCTAACTTGCGTCCCCTCCACACAGCCGTCACAGTCACATTATACTCGTTAAACTCTGGTCGAGACAGCAAACTGGATATGTTTAGGAATCGATTTAGTGTCTCAGCATGGTTCCTGGAACACAAATAAAACATTACAGTATAGCGCATGACGACTGAAACACAGATTACATTACACAGATTGCTATTCAGACCCTGCAGGACTTCAACAATCGTCAAATTTAATGCAAAAATCAAACAAACATCGGAAAATTTTGTGGATTATCGTAGATTTCCTTTTAGATTTTTGGCAGTCAGGATCCTGTTCACATTTAAAAATATTATAGCATTCGTGAATAGATTGTGGTGGCTCACTGATTAGCACTGTCACCTCACAGCAAGAAGGTTGCTGGTTCGAGTCCTGGCTGGGCCAGTTGGCATTTCTGTGTGGAGTTTGCATGTTCTCCCCTTATTGATGTGGGTTTTCTCCGGGTGCTCCGGGTTCCCCCACAGTCCAAACACATGTGCTATAGGTGAACTGAATAAACTAAATTGGCTTTAGTGTATGAGTGTGTGTGTGTGTGTGGGTGTTTTCCAGCAATGTGTTGCAGCTGAAAGGGCATCCGCTGTGTAAAACATATGCTGGAATAGTTGGCGGTTCAATCCTCTGTGGTGACCCCTGATATATAAGAGACTAAGCCGAAGGAAAATGAATGAATGGATTGTGCTCGTCCATGTCAATGCACGCTTCTTGTTCGATGTGTGATCTGTGTCATGTGACGTTATCGAAATGTGCACGTCCTACTTGAGCGTTGCGTTACAGTAGGCCATAAGAGGTTATCAATCGCTAAACTTTTATTGTATATTATGGCTGAACGATGTTGGAAAAATCTAGCATTGCGATGTTTTGTTGTTCTGCGATAAATATTGCGATATAAATACAATTTCACTAGACGACTTGAACATCTCTATTTAAAAAGAATTAATTATTTTAGACTGATAGGGATGATCCTTTTATGTCAGTGAATCTGCACAAAATATAATAAACAATCTCCCAGTGTAGACAAATACACTAAAGGAAACGTTACAATTGAAACAAACAGCATTTCATCGTTTTCCGCGTCTAACAGTATTCAGGTACAGCAATTGAATAATACAAATTTAAATAATTCAATAAACTTAATGGTTATTAAAGTTACTAATAAAGTTACTAATACCTCAAAAACGTGTGCAAATGATAAATGATAATACGGACTCAGTATAGCAAATCCTGCCATGTGACTATTGCGAATGATCACGTAAAGCGATATCGATGCTGAAACGATGTATTGTCTTATTGTATATATCATTATAAACAGCTATTTCTCTCTCTCGCTCGCTTTCTCACACACACTCACACACACACACATCAAGCGAACCGTTAAACAACACAAATGACTTAGCATTTATTTTCAAACAATTGATTTTCTTTTTAAATATGCAAATACAGCATGCTTTGGGGGTAAACTCCAGTTTCTCTCTGGGTTTCCTTTATGTAAATGAGCTCAAAAAATGACTAATGAATCAAGATGTGAAAATTGGGTATATTATATAAATTATATATGTACACAGGGCTTGACATTAACTTTTTTGATCACCAGCCACAGTGGCAAGTAGTTTTCCAACATTACTAGCCACTCTGCATTTTCACTAGCCACACTTTTGTTGTTGGGAAAATGTTTTTTATATGCATATGACTTTGACATGCTAAAATTACTTGATTTAGACTTTGTGTTTTGTCCACGTGCCTCCTCATTCATTTCACGTTTTGTGTGTCGTGTATGAGCAAATGGGTCATGGTTTCATAGTGTTATACTGCAAACAGTTTTTATTTTACATGACTTTTCAGAACTCAAAATTAAGGATGTACCAAATTTATCTCTGACCACACCAAACAATAATTATTTTTTAGCCACAAATTTTAAATGTGTCAAAACAAGCTGAATATAGCTGTATACTATACGTTTTAACAAAACATTTCTTAAAAAAAAAAAAACAAAGAAAAACAATTGACTTTTAAAAATAATTATTGTCATGTATCAAACATATGCACAGTAATCTGTCCTCGCTAATGGTCTCTCAGATCACCAGTTAACTACACATGGAGAGTTAATCTCAAATTAAAGCAATGTTGTTGTAAAAAAGTGATTAAACTATATTAACAAAAGTAACTGTAGGCAAAAGAAAGCATGTGAAAAACACTGTGTGTGATAATGAAAGGATGATCACACGGTTAATGCCAATTATTAATCTGTTTAAAGCGAAAGCAACCGGTGCTGCTTACAAAAAGACATATTTGGAGCTCTTGAAAGCAGCAAGACTGTGGGTGCATTAGCATAACTTTTTGTCTGGTCTATATGAGAGAGAACCGATCACAGTTGCGTTTCAGGCACGGTTGCTTCAAGCAAGAAAACAGGAGCGCACATCCGTTTTAGTCTCGCGCATCACATCAGCTGTTAGCGCGACTGATCATCCTCTCATTCGTTATTCACCTGCTTTCTACCAGAGGTGTAAAGAGTACCTGAAAACCATACTTGAGTAAAAGTACAGATACCTTACTGTAAAAATTACTCCATTACAAGTTACAAGTCACCAATTCCAATAAGACTTGAGTAAAAGTATTAAAGTATTCGATTTTAAAAGAACTTAAGTATTTTACTCATACTGAATGTGGGCTCAAAGAACACCAAGAAAGGTTTAATTTTCCTAATATATAAATTAAATTTAACACCTTAATGTTTCAAAATGGCTGAACAAAATATATTTAAAAATAGAACAAAAAGTCTCAGTCAAACTCAAATGTTCAAAAAAAGCACAAACAATTTATCAAAAAATAAAAAAAGTAGTAAAACGTAGTAAAAAAAATCAGAGCTGACTTTGATGTGATTCATCTCTCAGTATCAGAGGGGACCAATATTTTTATTTTGAGTAGTTTTTCAATTGATTAATTATGTTTTCTCTGTATTAAAATTAAACAAAGAGGAGCACTGTTATTTTTCAACTTAGTAAACTACATATAAAGTCAAGCTTCGGCTTCATCACTGGCTGCAGCCATGTTGCTAATTAAACACCTGGTATGAGGCAAGCTGCTAATTCACGTTCACATGATTTAGCTCATAAATAGCATACAGTACCTTCTGCACCCTGCAGATGGCGATATCGCCTCATCCACCCAACAAATTAGCCGTGGTAGATAAAGATGCCGACTTGTCTTGCACAATCACAATGTAATGAGTAACGGTAAGCATCTGTTCAAATGTAGTGGAGTAAAAAGTACATATATTCAATCAAAAATGTAGTCAAGTAAAGAGTAAAAGTTGCTTATGTTTTTGATACTCAGTACAAGTACAAAGTAGCCAAACAAATACTTAAGTAAAGTAACGAAGTCCATTTACTCAAGTACTTTACACCACTGCTTTCTACGTATTGCTCGGCGAACGCTATTATTTTTGTTAGTAGTGCTGTTTCTCGATTCTAAGATCACATTTGCACGCATATTGGGTCATCCTCATAGTCGAACCCTGCTTTTAAGAAAACCACAATTTAAAATGATTTTCAACCAGCCAAAGTGGCTAGTGGGAGTGTCTGTCTTACCCGCCAAAGCTGAAATCTACCTGCATTTGGTGGGTTGGTGGGTGTTAATGTAAAGCCCTGTATATATATATATATATATATATATATATATATATATATATATATATATATATAGAAATGGCAAAATATTTGCCACAACTTTGTGAAAACTCACCACATTTTTGTCATTTAGTCACAAAAATCACTTTTTTTTTCTCGAAATCCTGGAGGGACTGGATGTTATTCAGGACCACCCGATACAAATGTTATCACTTGATTGAATGGGCGTTATCAGCTGATAGATATGGGCATGTAGGGGCCCTCTCTGCCTACAAGTCAGCTCAGAAGGCTATTATCATCATTCCACATGGTTAATCAGCTATACTAATAGAGAAGCCTCCAGATCCAGATCTGTTTAGACTGTGATGGTTGGGTTTAGGGTTGGGGTAAGGGTAGACGTTAATAAAATACAATTAATGAGAAATTTTATAAATATTATAAATAATTCTCATTAACTTCCGGCCGCAGCTGTATGCGATCTATAGCTGATTAACCATGTGGATGGATGATAACAGCCTACCAGTAGCCTACCCTACTGACCCATCAGCTGATAACCACTTATGACGTCCATTCAATCAAGTGTTAACATTCAAATCGGCTGTCAAGACTCATTCAGTAAAACTTAAATGAGCATTTAAATATAATGATTTACCTTTGTTTGAAATGATCATTGACCTCAACCAGGAAGCTCACGTTGTGTCTGGTGTCACGATAGTCCCATCGTATCTCAACTCCATAGTTGTCGCACAGAACAGACACATTCGCTGGAGAAGGGTGCCTAAAAGATGGCTGACTCACAGCTGAAAGAAAAAGAAAACCATATTAGCGTTTGATCGTTATTTATGACTAGGCCCACACGGCATCTGCGCCCGCAGAATTCCGCAGATTTTCCGCAGATTTCCGCAGATTTTTAGCCCATCATTAATTCTGTTTATTTACTTAAAGTTAACTATTTACAGTTGATCTAATTGGATTTTCATTCTAAACATTAAATACAAGTTAAAAAGGTATTATTTTTTATTTCACATATTAAGGTTTTAGTTATGAAACTCCCAAAATAATTCTGCAGAAATCCACAGATTTTTACCAAAATTCTCTGCAGAAATAGCAAAAAACGTCCGCAGATTCCATCTGGCCCTATTTATGACCACCTGATTTTCATGTATATTACATTTCTTATTATGCTTCATGAAACAATGCTCATCATTTACATGTAATGAGTCGGACACTTTTAGTCAAAACGACTTACAAATGAGGACAACAGAAGAAATCAAAGCAGTAAAAACACAAAAAGATGGAAATACAATGGCATTTTTATATCTGTTACATGCTAGAAAGTCAGAGCCAGGTGGTGTTTAGAGATCGACTGATATTGGATTTTGCTCATACCTTACATTAATTTCTATTGATTCAGAAACTCCATCAGAAAATGACCCTCAACAATTGTTAATAGTTCTGAAACCTTTATAATTACAGCAACATATTAATAAAAAGCTTTTAAAGAGTATGTTCTCAGGTGACTCTTCCCAGTGCTCTCATTCTCTCTCCGCGCTCTCATGATAATTAACCATGAATCAAGAATCATCTCAATTTCCTTCTCATTTCCCACACATTATCCATTAATCTTTTCAACTTATGCCAGTTTCAGTGTGCCGCTGTGTAAAATGTCAACCTTTTATCTGATCCTTTTAGCACTTTGCACGCAGTAAATGACTTCAGGTGTGTTTTAAATAGCAGTTAAGGATGTTTTAAAACCTCTGGGGAAGAGTTTTATTCCATTTATTCCGCTGTTTTTACTTTGGTCACACTTTAATTTAATGTACAATTAACAAACTTATAACTAAGACAATTAGCTAAAAAAACTACTAATTAGCTGCTTATTAATAGTTAGAAAGCTTGCAGTTGGGATTTGGTATTGGATAAATTTAGTGATGTAAAATAATATTATACTTTTTAAATGCTAATAAACATTTAATGTCTTGAAAATAGGCAGGTAATAAGCAGATAATAATAATGTACACTGCATCCGGAAAGTATCCATAGCGCTTCACTTTTTGCACATTTTTTTATGTTACAGCCTGATACCAAAATGAGTTAAATTCATTTATTTCCTTAACATTTACACACAATACCCCTTAATGAAAATGTGAAAAAAGAGTTTTTGAAATTGTTGCAAATTTATTAAAAATAAAAACCTGAAAAATCCCCTGTACATCAGTATTCACAGCCTTTGCTCAATACTTTGTTGATGCACCTTCGGCAGCAATTACAAGTCTTTTTGGATATGATGCCACAAGCTTGGCACACCTGTCTTTGGAAATTTTTGCCCATTGCTCTTTGCAGTACCTCTCAAGCTCTATCAGGTTGGATGGGAAGCGATGGTGTACAGCCATTTTCAGATCTCTCCAGAGATGTTCAATAGGATTTAAGTCTGGGCTCTGGCTGGGCCACTCAAGGACATTCACCAAGTTGTTGTGAAGCCACTCTATTAATATTTTGGCAGTGTACTTTGGGTCATTGTCCTGCTCTAAGATGAACTGTCACCCCAGTCTGAGGTCAAGAGCACGCTGAAGCAGGTTTTCATTCAGGATGTCTCTGTACATTGCTGCATTCATCTTTCCCTCTATCCTGACTAGTCTTCCAGTTCCTGCTGATGAAAAACATCCCCACAGCATGATGCTGCCACCACCATGCTTCATTGTAGGGATGGTATTAGCCTGGTGATGAGCGGTACCTAGTTTTCTCCAAACGTAACGCCTGGCATTCAGTCCAAAGAGTTGCCTTCTCCCCCGATCACTCAGCTTAGATGGCCGGCCAGCTCTAGGAAGAGTCCTGGTGTTTCCAAACATCTTCCACTCACGGATGATGGAGGCCACGGTGCTCACTGGAAATTTCAGAGCAGTAGAAATTTTTCTGTAACCTTCCCCATCCTTGTGCCTCGAGACAATCCTGTCTCGGAGGGCTACAGACAATTACTTTGTCTTCATGCTTGGTTTGTGCTTTGACATGCACTATCAACCCTGGAACCTTATATAGGTGTATGCCTTTTCAAATCTTGTCCAATCAACTGAATTTACCACAGGTGAACTCAAATGAAGCTGCTGAAACATCTGAAGAATGATCCGTGGAAACAGAATGTACCTGAGCTCAATTTAGAGCTTCACGGCAAAGGCTGTGAATACTGATGTACATGTGATTTTACAGGTTTTATATTTTTAATAATTTGCTACAATTTCAAAAGATCTTTTTTCACTTTGTCATTATGGGGGATTGTGTGTAAATTGTTGAGGAAATAAATGAATTTTATCCATTTTGGAATAAGGCTGTAACAAAAAAAATTTGGAAAAAGTGAAGCACTATGAATACTTTCCGGATGCACTGTATAACCTTAATAATAAGCAGGTAACAAAGTGTTACCTGTTTTTCTCACTTGTGTTGTTTTGCTCTTTTTATAAATTTTCATACTGTTTTTAATGCAAGTTTTATGATTTTCATGGTATCATTGTGGTATTTATTTTAAAATATATATATAATATTTTACTACGTGACCTTACGTGACCAACAAAATAATCCTATTTTTTCCTAGAAACACTGATCCCAAACAATTATTAACATGCATATAAAACCATGACTACAGGACTTTTATGCAATATTTATTTATTTTTGCTATATATATATATATATATATATATATATATATATATATATATATATATATATATATATATATATATCTATATATATGTTATTATATATTATATAATTATAAAAAAAACATTATTTTTGTCGTTCAAACTTGTTTCTGTGTAATTCTGAATTTACAAGCAGTAGTTTCTCTGTAAAAATAGTTTTAATGAAACCTTAAACCACTTTTGTTTTCTCAGTATAGTGTGTATAAATATTTTCATGAATGACTTTGTGCATGTGACTAGTGAAACAACAAGTCAGTAACTTGTCTGATGAGTTGCGCTTGTGTATTTTTTAAGGTGAAGCAATCAGACTCGTTTTCCCAGTTCTGATTGTTGACCCAATGCTCATCACTGAAAAGAAATGTGACGAGAACACAAACACTCACACAAACTCGTACAGCTTGTATGAGGACTTCCCATAGACAAACTGATTTTATACTCAGGGTTCCCACTCTTTCATGCACACCAAATTAAAGGACTTTTTAAATCGCCAATGTTTTATATCGAGCAGCTTTGCAATTCAAACCTGCAGCATATATAACACCATGAAAGTCCTTCCTGTACTTAACATTTCACTTACACTTAATATTTACATTAAAATGTCATAATGATGATATTTTCAATGTTGACCGTTTTGGACATCCATTTTAAAGTCATGTTCAAAGAACTTAGCAATTAGTTGAATTAAATACTGGTAATATTCAAGTCCGGTTTCTGATCAAATATTAAAGGTGCTGTCTGTAAGTTTTTATTTATTTGAATTTCATTCATTCAGTCATTAAGGCTCTCAAAGTTTGTTTCAAGCTGAAATGCAACCTCTGGTGGACAGTAACAGCCCCGAAATGAGAGACAGATTCAGAGTTCCATATGAGGTGGTTGTTAATTAGCAAATAATATAAATATTACGAATGTAAACATTAGGTTGGGAGGTTACATTGTAACCCCATGTATGAACAACACGCTACGTGACAAGATTTGTAGTGGCTGTTTGGTCCAGACAACACCGCAGAAAATTAATTACAGCCATTCAGAAGCACATAATAGTGCACTTACTGCACTCTAACAAAATGGTAAGGTTTATAATCTAATTTATACATATTAAACCTCTTTAACATTATAAAATGTACATGCTGAATCACTGATATGTGTATGACAAAAACTCCATTTAATATGGAAAATATTCCTTCTATCCCGTGCCGTTGCTTTTATTTTACTTAAATCAGCCTTAAGTCAGCCAATAGTTAGGCACAGTTCTGTTGATGTCGTCAATCTGGCAACCAGCGCTTGCGTGTGTTTTGAACCAGGCGTGCAATACCTAGATCAATGACAGGGTGTCAAACTTACATACTGAACCTTTAAGTATTGATAAAATGCATTATATGACATTGTTCATGTATAATATTTAAATGTAAGCGTTTTAAATTAAGAATTTCTTTGTTTTTTCGTTCACTTTTTGAAAGCAGCACAGTACAGTTGTTGAAATAACACCATAAACTTAAATTCAAGCACTTTCAAGGACCCACTTTTAAACCCAAACTTACAGGACTAAATGACTACAGACCGGTGGCGCTGACATCTGTGGTCATGAAGTCTTTTGAAAAACTGGTGCTGGCCCACCTGAAGGACATCACTGAACCCTCACTGGACTCTCTTCAGTTTGCCTACAGAGCAAACATGTCTGTGGATGATGCAGTCAATATGGGATTGCATTATGTTCTGCAACACCTAGACAGACCAGGGACCTATCTGAGGATCTTGTTTGTTGACTTCAGCTCAGCTTTTAACACTATCATCCCAAAACATCTCCTGCCCAAATTAACTTCGCTCTCTGTGCCCACCTCTGTCTGTCAGTGAATCAACAGCTTCCTAACGGACAGGCAGCAGCTGGTGAAGCTGGGAAAATTCTCATCCAGTACCCGCACAATCAGCACTGGTGCCCCCCAGGGGTGTGTCTTCTCCCTACTGCTCTTCTCCCTGTACACGAATGACTGCACTTCAAAAGACTCCTTTGTCAAGCTTCTGAAATTTGCAGACGACACCACACTTATCGGCCTCATTCAGGACGGTGACGAGTCTGCTTACAGACAGGAGGTTAAGGAGCTGGCTGTCTGGTGCAGTCACAACAACCTGGAGCTCAACACGCTGAAAACAGTAGAGATGATTGTGGACTTCAGGAGAACCCCCCCTGCTCTCCCCTCACTGAGCATCATGGACAGCATTGTGGCAGCAGTGGAGTCACTCAGGTTCCTGGGCACCACCATCTCTCAGGACCTGAAGTGGGACACTCACATTGACTCCATTGTCAAAAAAGCTCAACAGAGGCTGTACTTTCTTCGTCAGCTGAGGAAGTTCAACCTCCCAAAGGAGCTGCTGAAACAGTTCTACACCTCCATCATTGAATCAGTCATCTGCACGTCAATAACTGTCTGGTTTAGCTCAGCTAACAAATCCGACCTCTGAAGACTACGTCGAATAGTTCAGAGTGATGAGCGAATCATTGGTACATCCCTCCCCACTCTCCAAGAACTGTACTTATCCAGAGCGAGCAGAAGGGCTGCCAAAATCACTCTGGACCCCTCACACCCAGCCTCTTTGAACTGTTACCTTCTGGTCGACGCTACAGAGCACAGCGCACCAGAGCAGCCCGACATAGAAACAGTTTCTTCCCTCAGGCAATCCATCTCATGAACACTTGATGATAATAATTGTGAAACCAACATCACTACTTGCTATACACCTTTATACACATATGCACTTATTTAACAACACACTTTACATGCCAATTTGCACATAACAGCTGCACATATAATGTTGTATATAGTAATATAGCTGTATATACACTTGTCAATTTGTATATTGCATTCACTACTTACTTCTATTTTTTAAATATATTTATTATCTGTTTTTTTGTCCCGTCTCTGTAATTCTGTTGCACTGTAGAAGCTCTGTCATGAAAACAAATTCCTCGTATGTGTGAACAACATGCCTGGCAATAAAGCTCATTCTGATTCTGATTCTATGCTTGTTTTTAAGTACATTCCAGGCCTTGAATTCATATGTCTGAAATCCAAGTACTTTCAAGAAGCGTGGAACCCTGTATACTGTACACTGAACAGTGATTCATTGGATTTACTAAATTTTTTAAGGTAAGTGGTTGCAAACACTTTATAAGAGCTGAATTTAAACAAATTAAATGTAGCAATGTTCAACTTAAATTCTTTGTTTAAATTCAGTCCATTTTAATAGTTTGCGACCCCTTACAGGTACCTTAAAAATTGAGTAAATCCAATGAATCCTTTTTTTCAGTGTACACACTTTCCCTAAACCCAACTCTCATAGGAACCCATCAGCATTGTTTACAAATACTTAATTATATGTGAGCCACATTTTCTTCATTTGGACCAAATAATGTCTCCACAAAGTTAACATTGACCGGTTTTGCTATACTTTGTGAGCACATTTGGTCCCCGCAATGTATAATACAAGCACACACACCTTTCACCACTGATGTTATTTTCTCAGAAATCTAAGTAACAAAAAAAACTCCCCTGTTGTGTCAATCAGAGGCAACATGTAAACCAATGCCAACAGATTTGAACTTCCTTAAAACTTCTGAGAACTGCAGTCTAACAGGCTCTTTCTCAAAAGCCATGTTGAAATGAGCTCATATTACAACATTCGAAGAAAAAAATAACGACCGAGCCATAGCACTACAGTACATGCAAGCTTTAATGGGGTTGAATTTGGTTATAATTGAGTTATGACTGAAATAAGACCTCGGTGTGCACCAGAATCAACTACTCAATCTAAATACTTCACCATTAAAGCCTGAATTAATCACATCAGCAACTTCTAATTACATTCATTTACTTACTTTGATGAGATAAATCAGCTTGGATTTTCTTGAACTCTAATCTGTTTTATATAGATTTGGTTATTAATTATAGCACATGACTGAGCTTTTTGATAAATCACACTTTATTTTTAAACTATGAATGATAGGTATGTGTGAAATGTGGATCACCAGACTGACAAAGATGTGTTGGCTTTGACACACCTGCTTTTAGGAGTAATCTCAGGTGTTTGTGCAATAAATCTAGCTCTGCTGAAGGCCTTTGGACCACACAATCACATAAAACTGGACTTTTACTACTATAAAGTTAAACTATGTTGTAAAAACACCTCAGGAGTCAAAGAGCTAGAGAGGATTTGCAAATGGGGTTTTCCATTGATGATTGGGAAACTGGAAAATGGATCACACAAAAAAACAACAATACATATAATATAATATAATATAATATAATATAAGTTGACATTTAGTTTCTTTGCATTTACTGTATATTATGTGTTTTTTAGTATTTGTGTTTATTAAGTCATTTTAGTATTTTATTTATTTCATAAAGGTCTAATAACATTTTTATATATATTTCAAACAAAATATAGTCATTTTGAGCATTTTTTTCCTTCAAAAACATGAAAAACTGACAAATGTTTTCATTCGTTGTGACTGAATATCAGTGAATCAAGGTCAAGTACATAAGCTTTACCATACAAACTCAATACAATAATTAATTTATTATTTTTCTTGCTGTTTTTTATTATTAACGTCATTATTAATACTTAAGAATCGTTTAAAATGTATTACTTAAACATCAAACAAACAATTATTCAAGCAGACTATAAAAGTACTACATTAATAGGCTAGTTTTGTATTAATTTGTATTAATTAATTAGTTTAAATGACATATATTGATATATAACTCAAAAAATTATCCTTTTAATTAAAAGTAAATCGCCATACCTTCTGAGGTGGACCTCGGGATAAAGACCAAGACAGTGAGACAGATCAATATCCGCATTATTCCCACAGAGTTTGTATCCAATATTCACATATTAAATATTTAAGTAAAAAAGTCCATAATCCAGTCGAAATCTTTTCTTCACGACTAAGTAAATCCCATTTTGAGATCTGTACGGTTACGAGAAGAGCAACAGCGATGTAATGTAATTCCTAGGAAGTTCTTCTCGGAAATGACGTGTTTTGTGTCGCGCTCGCCTCAGGCGCAACTGAGGTGTTTACCGGTAAATTCACAGGTAACTATAAACTCCCACTCTCTTCCACTGAGCCTTTTACTGGACTTTTCATGAACCTCAGGTGAATTCGTTACAGTTATGAATCAGAACATTTAGACAGGACGGAGCAGCTTCTTTCGTATTAAAAGCGGAAATGGTTTAACCTTCGTTTAATGTAATTTAAGGCAAGGCAAGTTTATTTTTATAGCACATTTCACACACAATCGTCATTCAAAGTGTTTTACATATATACAAGACAAAAAATAAACATTACACTCAAATATAAAGTACAATAATTTAAGTAGTAAGGCCATTCTCAAATGAAAAATATAGTTATTTATAAAGTTTGTTGACTGTATATGTTATTACAACTCTTTGTTATTGAATGCTACATCATAGCTAACTATTGTGAACTGGTAAACTGTACTAAATACTGTAGTATAATTAAATTTACAGTAAACTGTAAACTGTGGTGTATTGTTGTATAATATACCCTAAGGTTGTAAAAAAAAAACAGTGTTGGGTCATTTGTTTATACTACTATACTTGATATTATATCCTACTATTATTACAGCTATAGGATTACCACATCAGATTAATTCAAACGCTTTACTTGTACTTATCATGTTTCAAAAACACTAAAGTGTTTATTATGAATTACTTTAGTATTTTATCATGTGGGTATTTCAGGATTCAGTTTACATGAGGTGGTGCCCTCTAGTGTTAACATCACTGTAACATCTGCTTTACATTAGAAACGGATCAGCCAGGTGAGTAAAATCTGAAGTGGAGCAGCTACACAAAACTGTTTTGGTCCAAGTTGCCTTATTACTTTTTAAAGTGTACTACAAATGTATTAGAATGACTGATAAAATGGTTTTATTTATGGATTGCAACCCTAGATTATCGAAAATGGACAAAATAACTAAAATCCTTATATTATTTGGAAAGTACCACATTCACAAAACAAAATGTATGCTGACTGTACCAAACTGTAAACTCTTTTTCATTGATCTAAACATTTTTATTATTCCCTGACTTCAGTACAGAGTAATCCTTAAGCTCTTAAGACATGCTGAAAAAAATACTTAATGTACATGATGATTTTATGTTGTTAATTCCCCTGTATACTGGTTTATGTATAACTATGTATTCCCCTGTTTAATCGATTTAAAAAAAGATGAGAAAAATCGTTCCCTGATTATTTACATGTTTGTATTTTTTTTATGTGCAGTGACTCCAGGATGTGTTTGGACACGGAGGTAAGTTTATCTAAATGTTGTTATGTTATCTAAATGAGTTAGAAGTATTTTTATTTTGTTTATTTAAAATAAATATTTGTACTCACATAATCTTTATTCAAAATAAATGACGTGTTTGTGAAGGCAGGACAACCTGTCACTCAAATGAGATTGACCAATAGCAAGTCAGAAGCATCCAACATGTTTTTTCTTGTTCAAAAGCTTTTTCACTCATAAATCCAACTTCGTTTTGTGATGCTTTGCGTGAATTATGTGAGTAGGGTAAACAAACAGTAAAATAAAAACAGTCTATAAAGAGGTATTATTATTCACCTCACAGTTCATCCATCCAATATTATGAGAAATGAATGACATTATACGGTATCTACACTGTAAAAAAAAATCCGTAATTTTATGGTTTATTTCCGGCAGCTGGCCCTTAATAACGGCCCTTAAATTACAGAAATTTACTGTAAAATAACAGACATTAAATTACAGAAATTTACTGTAAAATAACAGACATTAAATTACAGAAATTTACTGTAAAATAACAGACATTAAATTACAGAAATTTACTGTAAAATAACAGACATTAAATTACAGAAATTTACTGTAAAATAACAGACATTAAATTACAGAAATTTACTGTGAATAACAGACATTAAATTACAGAAATTTACTGTAAAATAACAGACATTAAATTACAGAAATTTACTGTAAATAACAGACATTAAATTACAGAAATTTACTGTAAAATAACAGACATTAAATTACAGAAATTTACTGTAAATAACAGACATTAAATTACAGAAATTTACTGTAAATAACAGACATTAAATTACAGAAATTTACTGTAAATAACAGACATTAAATTACAGAAATTTACTGTAAAATAACAGACATTAAATTACAGAAATTTACTGTAAATAACAGACATTAAATTACAGAAATTTACTGTAAATAACAGACATTAAATTACAGAAATTTACTGTAAATAACAGACATTAAATTACAGAAATTTACTGTAAAATAACAGACATTAAATTACAGAAATTTACTGTAAAATAACAGACATTAAATTACAGAAATTTACTGTGAATAACAGACATTAAATTACAGAAATTTACTGTAAAATAACAGACATTAAATTACAGAAATTTACTGTAAATAACAGACATTAAATTACAGAAATTTACTGTAAATAACAGGCATTAAATTACAGAAATTTACTTAAATTACAATTTCTAGTAAATTTCTGTAATTTAATGTCCGTTATTTTACAGTAAATTTCTGTAATTTAAAGGCCGTTATTTTACGTTTTTTTTTACAGTGTATGTGTAACAGGTATACAAATTATAGTTCACTTTATTTATAGAATTACACAAAATGTGTGTTTTACCTGACATGTTTATTAAGCATACTTGAGGTGTTTGTCATTGTGTGCGTCTTCTCCTTTAAATTTCTAAGGAAACTTCAGCTGTTTAAGTTCCTGTGTTGCACCCGCCTCTTCCCTTTCTGCACTGACTGCATATGGGAGAGGTGGGTGTCTGCTAAGCTCTAATCAATCAAACATCTTTACCTTAAAAATCACTTCATAAGCTAGTTTTCATCTTTAAATAATATTTGTACTTCTATTTTCCACATATATTACATTATTTTTGTGTTTCCACTTAAATTGAGGTTTTGATTTATTTTTGTCTAATTGAAGCATGTGAATGCTAAATGCATTGCACTTTCCCTTTAACAGAGAAAAGCTATAAGGGCGAAGACACACTGTAAAACCTGTGCTTTGTTTACATCAGGAGTGAATAAAGAACCATCACAAGTGCTGATATCCATCTGGTTATTCCCACAATTACAAAAGAAAACACAACGCAGAACCGGTTACATATGTAATATGCAGGGTGCGAATTACAGGGGTATTTGGTTGGGATTGACCCCCCTATTTCATACTTAACGTCAAATTAGTGCCCCGATGGACGTCAAAACAAAATGCATGGGGGTCAGCACTTTAGTAGTGAGAAATCGTTTTCTCTGATCTGTATTTTTAATAATTAAAAGGATAAATAATATAAATATACTTTAGGCCATCCCTATAACGTTTTATACCATTGTGAATGCATAATTGCGCCAATCAGAAAAATACATTCAACAGTCTGAAAGCTGAAATCAGCAGATCTAGAGCACCGATAGACACAGTAAGTGTTCACAAGCCGCTTTTCGTGTAAAACAGCTCTTTATATTTACATATAACTTAGAAGTAAAGCAAAATTAGACGAATAGTTTGGCCTACACTATGTAACCTCTGAAATAGCTAATCAGAGGTTACTGTAGGTCAGAATACACTGATGTTAAATATCCCTCAAAAACACTGAAAACTTAAATACGTTTTATTAATAAATTAGATGTAATTTAAATAGATACATTTGATTCACTGAAGCATGCTTTATACAAACTAATATTACAGACAATGTAAAAATTGTCAATGTAAAGCTACTCAATCTGGCCAACAGCAATCACCAGCACCTATCGCCAGCAATCCATCTAAATAAAGCTTTTAACAACTCTCTAATAATGAATAATACTTTAATAGCTGATTTTATAGCTTCTTATAACATTTGTTTAAAGTTCTTTGTGTATTTACAGACCTTATGTGGTGAGGACACTGACCTGGACAGACTTTTGTGCATACATTTAGTTTATTACAGTTTCTAAAGAGTTTTTTTTAAAAGACAAGTCATGTTTAAAATATAGCATGTGCTGTATACAACTAGGGTTTGCTTGTTTTGACACATTTAAAATATGTGGCTAAAAATATCTCTATTAAAGAGTTTTTAAATTGAGCTGATGCATTTATTTACTAATTTTAAATTTTCATTTAAAATGTCTTATTTATATGAGTTTATGTGATTTTCTAGACCAGGAGTTCTCAAGCTCGGTCCTGGAGGTCCGATGTGCTGCATATTTTAACTTGCCTCAACGCATTTGCAAGCATATTTCTAGATAGCATAAGAATTTGATTAACCAGCCCAAGTGTGTCTGATTGGGGTTGGAGCTAAAATCTGCAGGACACCAGACCTCCAGGATCGAGAACCCCTGCTCTAGACTGAACTCATGTATTTCTTAATGCAAATACCACTGTAATATGCTTAAAACTGGATTAAGACATAATGTTTTGCCAATTTCTGAAAGTTTGTCATCACTAAAATAAGAGTATAAGACCGTCCTCATAATGGTCTTAAAAGCTCTTAAAAAATCTTACATTTCACTTGGTGAAACATGCAGAAACCCTCTAAATACATTTTTAAAGATGTAATTAGTCATTAACTACTTCTTTTTTGAAGTAACTTACCCAACACTGGTTAAAGCCTATAATTTGTGAGTGCCAGTTTTTAGTAGACTTTAAAGTGAACCGATGCATTTTAACTCACAAAAGTATTTAAAATGTCGTATTTATATGATTTTCTTAGATTTTTTAGAGTGGTATTATGTATTTCTTCATGCAAATACCACAGCGATATATTCCAAAAATAACATTTAAAACGGGATTGGGGCATAGTGTTTTGCCAATTCTGAAATGTCGTCATCCTCAAAATAAGCGTATAAGGCTGTCCTCATAATGGTCTTAAAAGGTCTTAAAAATCTTAAATTTCACTTGGTGAAACCTACAGAACCCTGTAAATACATTCTAAAGGATGTAATAATTAGTAATTAACTACTACTTACAATACAATAAGTAACTTACCCAACACTGATTGTAAAGTATAATTTGTGAGTGCTAGTATTTTGTAGACTTTGAGTTGAACAGATGCATTTATGCAACTTGCACAACAATTTAAAAAGTTTATGTGATTTTCTAGACCAGGAGTTCTCGAGCTCGGTCCTGGAGGTCCGATGTGCTGCAGATTTTAACTTGCCTCAACACATTTGCAAATTGCAAGCATATTTCTATAGAAAGCCTGAGAACTTGATTAACCAGCCCAGGTGTGTCTGATTGGGGTTGGAGCTAAAATCTGCAGGACACCAGACCTCCTGGATCGAGAATCCCTGCTCTAGACTGAACTCATGTATTTCTTAATGCAAATACCACAGCAATATATTACAAAATGATGCTTAAAACTGGATTAAGACATAATGTTTTGCCAATTTCCGAAAGTTTGTCATCACTAAAATAAGAGTATAAGACCGTCCTCATAATGGTCTTAAAAGCTCTTTAAAAATCTTACACTTCACTTGGTGAAACATGCAGAAACCCTCTAAATACATTTTTAAAGATGTAATTAGTCATTAACTACTTCTTTTTTTAAGTAACTTACCCAACACTGGTTAAAGCCTATAATTTGTGAGTGCCAGTTTTTAGTAGACTTTAAAGTGAACCGATGCATTTTAACTCACAAAAGTATTTAAAATGTCGTATTTATATGATTTTCTTAGATTTTTTAGAGTGGTATTATGTATTTCTTCATGCAAATACCACAGCAATATATTCCAAAAATAACATTTAAAACGGGATTAGGACATAGTGTTTTGCCAATTCTGAAATGTCGTCATCCTCAAAATAAGCGTATAAGGCTGTCCTCATAATGGTCTTAAAAGGTCTTAAAAAATCTTAAATTTCACTTGGTGAAACCTACAGAACCCTGTAAATACATTCTAAAGGATGTAATAATTAGTAATTAACTACTACTTACAATACAATAAGTAACTTACCCAACACTGATTGTAAAGTATAATTTGTGAGTGCTAGTATTTTGTAGACTTTGAGTTGAACAGATGCATTTATGCAACTTGCACAACAATTTAAAAAGTTTATATGATTTTCTAGACCAGGAGTTCTCGAGCTTGGTCCTGGAGGTCCGATGTGCTGCAGATTTTAACTTGCCTCAACACATTTGCAAATTGCAAGCATATTTCTAGAAAGCCTGAGAACTTGATTAACCAGCCCAGGTGTGTCTGATTGGGGTTGGAGTATAAATCTGCAGGACACCAGACCTCCAGGACCAAGATCGAGAACTCCTGCTCTAGACTGAACTCATGTATTTCTTTATGCAAATACCACAGCAATATATTACAAAAATGATGCTTAAAACTGGATTAAGACATAATGTTTTGCCAATTTCTGAAAGGTTGATTGATTAAGAGTATAAGACCGTCCTCATAATGGTCTTAAAAGCTCTTTAAAAATCTTACATTTTGCTTGTTGAAACCTACAGAACCCTCTAAATACATTTTTAAGGATGTAATCAGTAATTACCTACAACTTTTTTGACGTAACTTACCCAACACTGATTGTAAAACCTTTTTAGACTGGTATTATGTATTTCTTCATGCAAATAACTCAGCAATATGTTGCAAACATGATGTTTAAAACTGGATTGAGACATAATGTTTCGCCAATTTCTGAAATGTCGTCATCCTCAAAATAAGAGTCCTTATAATGGTCTTAAAAGCTTTTAAAAAATCTTAAATTTTGTTTGCTGAAACTTACAGAACCCTCTAAATAAATTTTAAAGGATGTAATTACTAATTAACTACAACTTTTTTGAAGTAAGTTACCCAACACTGACTGTAAAGCATCATTTGTGGGTGCCAGTTTAACCAAACTTTAAATTGAACCGATGCATTTTAACTTACAAAACTATTTGGCAAAACATTATGTCTCAATCCAGTTTTAAACATCATTTTTGTAATATATTGCTGTGGTATCTACATGAATAAATAAATACAGTTCAGTCTAAAAACATCATCTCATATAAATCAGACATTTTAAATAGTTTTGTAGGTTAGTGCATTGATTAAATGTATAAGTTCAATGTCTTATTTATATGAGTTTCTATGATTTTTTTTAGACTGAACTCATATGTATTTCTTTATGCAGATGCCACAGCAATATATTCCAAAAATGATATTTAAAGCTGTATTGAGACGTAATGTTTTCCCAATTCTGAGATGTCGTCCTCCTCAAATAAGCGTCTCAGCACAACATGCCAAAACTGTGCGTTAAAAGCGAGGCTGAGGCTCATCTCCGACTTTAACCTGTAATACAGTATGTTCTGGCATCGCCGGCGAGCTGTAGATCAGACATGGAGAGAGATTAATGTAGAACTGACCCTTCCCTTGGGATTTGAAGTTTTCTGCGTCACTTATATAACACACACACACCAGAGCTGGATCAGTCTGGAACGGCCTAAAACTAAGGAGAAAATCACTTGAAGGCGATTTTAGATGCACGTGAGGGCATATGTTAGCATATTTATAATTATGATAATATTTTACCCTAAAAAAATGCTTGGTTGTGAAAACCCAAATTTGAGTCAAATATAAATGTTGGGTTAATTTCTTTTCTTTAATTTAGATGACACTTTTTAAGCCAATGTTCATATTTGACGTGACATTGGGTTACAACAACCCAACATTTTTTAGTGTTATTTTAATATCTTAGTAGTTAGTTAGCAGTATGTATTTGCTTCAAAAGCAATGAACGTTTTAGTTACATTAGATATTTTCTCATTTCTGAATTAAAAGCAATGATGCATGACAGGGTTTGACTAAAAACTTAATAAATAAATAAATCAGGCACTCAATGAAATTGATATATTATAAGATTAAATGAAGATTAAGATTTATTTTCATGTATTCCTGCATTAATTTAATATTAAAACATTTTGTGTTTATTATCCTGAATTAACAGTAGTAAAAATATCAATAAATGTGGTATATATGTATTCATTTGTAAACTTTTATATAGATGTTATATTATTAAGCATAGTCACTAGTTATTGAATATGTATTACTAGTTAATTAATTGTTATTACTGTTTTGTATGCAAGGCTGCATTTATTTGATTCCAATATTCATCCACATATTCATCTAAAATATTACTGTATTTATTATTAACATTGATTTGCTGCTTAAGAATAATGATCAGTTTTAAAACATTCATTCATTCATTTTCCTTCTGCTTAGTCTCTGTTTCAGAGGTCGCCACAGTGGAATGATCTGCCAACTATTCCATTGTACCACCAAATATTCTGATGTTTGGACTGTGGGGGAAACCGGAGCACCCGGAGCAAACCCATGTGAAGATAGGGAGAGCATGCAAACTTCACACAGAAATGCCAACTGGCCAAGCCGGGACTTGAACCGGCAACCTTCTTGCTGTGAGGCGACAGTGCTAATCACTGAGCCTAGTTTTAAAACATTTTAGCCAATTTAGCATTGGATTGCATTATGGGATGTTGATCTCTGCTCTGTTGACATTTGATGTTGATAATTCAACTTAACAGTTTAACAAAGTGACTTTTATTGACATTTTTGAGAAAATATAAAGTTTTAGAAATAATAATATAGAGGAATAAATCTGTAAAATAACAAAAAATGTACTAACAGCTAAATACAAGGTTTCACTTTTTCAAGTCACTTTTTCAAACTTTTCAATGTTAAAAGTTGTTGAACGAAAGATCAAGATCCCATAATGCAATTCAAAAACAAATAAATGAGGAAAAATAAAAACATGAATCATTAAATACAGAAAACTGCTAACTTAGATATTTTTTTACGGTCTTAAGTTGTCAGTGAGGTAATAATACGAAACCCTAAAGTGCCAATAAAACAAACACACACTAGTAAACACATGCAAGAAGCAGAAAGCAGTGAGTTAAGCCTCTCAAAGGATTACAGCTGCTGTGCTTTATGGAAGCAGATGTGGAGTGAATGTGATCAGCGAACAAACAAGGTGACGGGTGATGCTGAATATACTGTCACTAAACGACAATCGTGCACATGATTAGAAACAGACGCAAAAGTCTTTTTTGGATTATTGTTTATTGAAGTAAAACGGTTTATACATTACTTTAATACAGTGCATCCGGAAAGTATTCATATCGCTTCACTTTTTCACACAATACCCCATAATGACAATGTGAAAAAAGATTCCAGCAGGACAATGACCCAAAGCACACCGCCAAAATATCAATGGAGTGGCTTCACAACAACTTGGTGAATGTCCTTGAGTGGCCCAGCCAGAGTCCAGACCTAAATCCTATTCAACATCTCTGGAGAGATCTGAAAATGGCTGTACATCGTCGCTTCCCATCCAACCTGATAGAGCTTGAGAGGTACTGCAAAGAGGAATGGGCAAAAATTCCCAAAGACAGGTGTGCCAAGCTTGTGGCATCATATCCAAAAAGACTTGAGGCTGTAATTGCTGCCAAAGGTGCATCAACAAAGTATTGAGCAAAGCCTGTGAATACTGATGTAGATGTGATTTTTCAGGTCTTTTATTTTTAATAAATTTGCAACAATTTCAAAAACTCTTTTTTGCATTGTCATTATGGGGTTTTGTGTGTAGAATGTTGAGGAAATAAATTAACTTAATCCATTTTGGAATAAGGCTGTAACAAATAAATGTGGAAAAAGTGAAGCGCTATGAACACTTTCCGGATGCACTGTACATAAAATAAATGGTAACACTTTATAATAAGGTTGTATTAGTTAATGCATTTACTAACATGGGCAAACAATGAACAAAACATGTATTACAGTATTTGTTCATGTTAGTTAACATTAGTTAATAATAGTAATAATAATAATAATAATAATTAACATTAGTTAATAATAATAATAAAAGTTAACATTAGTTAATAATAATAATAAAAGTTAACATTAGTTAATAATAATAATAATAATAGTTAACATTAGTTAATAATAATAATAAAAGTTAACATTAGTTAATAATAATAATAATAATAATAATAGTTAACATTAGTTAATAATAATAATAATAATAGTTAACATTAGTTAATAATAATAATCAAAGTTAACATTAGTTAATAATAATAATAATAAAAGTTAACATTAGTTAGTAATAATAATAATAATAGTTAACATTAGTTAATAATAATAATAATAATAATAATAGTTAACATTAGTTAATAATAATAATAATAATAATAATAATAAAAGTTAACATTAGTTAATAATAATAATAATAATAATAATAATAATAATAATAATAGTTAACATTAGTTAATAATAATAATAATAATAATAGTTAACATTAGTTAATAATAATAATAATAATAATAATAATAATAATAATAATAAAAGTTAACATTAGTTAATAATAATAATAATAATAATAATAAAAGTTAACATTAGTTAATAATAATAATAATAATAATAGTTAACATTAGTTAATAATAATAATAATAATAATAATAATAGTTAACATTAGTTAGTAATAATAATAATAATAATAGTTAACATTAGTTAATAATAATAATAATAATAATAATAATAATAGTTAACATTAGTTAGTAATACTAAAAATACAGTGGTTCATTGTTTGTTCATGTTAACTCACGGTGCATTAACTAATGTCAACAAGCATGTTTGGATGTTAATAATGCATTAGTAAATATTGAACTGTGATTCATAAATGCTGTACAAGTATTGTTGATATTATTTCATGTTAGTAAATACATTAACTAAGGAATTCCTATCGTGAAGTGTGACCAATTCTAAACTCAAAATATTAGTTATATATTCAAATAAATAATACAATATACACATTTTAAATATTAAGGTTTTAATAACTAATTTCTTTTGTCTTTACCATGATGATAGTACACTGTAACGAAATGTAGGGTTGCACACAATTAATTCATGTTGTCCCAACTCAAAGCTAGTTGGTTTTGACAAATTTAAGTGGATTGTGCATAAAACTGTTAGGTTGTCCAAAAAAACCTCAAGAATTGTGTTGTGTCTGCTTATTTTAATTAAGTAATTTGAACAAGCAACAAAATATATATATATATATATATATATATATATATATATATATATATATATATATATATATATATATATATATATATATATATATATATATATATATATATATATATATATATATATTGAGTGTAATATTTTACTAGCTACTTTGCAAGATACTATTCAGCTTAAAGTGCAATTTCAAGGCTTAAATAGGGTAATTAGGCTAGTCATGGGACAACAGTGGTTTGTTCTGTAGCCAATCAAAAAAATATTTACTTTATTGACAAAACAGTGACTTTATAGTGAAACAATTCATAAAACACACACAAAAATTGTCAGCACGGTGGCACAGTGGGTAGCAATCGCCTCACAGCAAGCAGGTCGCTGGTTTAAGCCTGGACTGGATCAGTTGGCGTTTCTGTGTGGAGTTTGCATGTTCTCCCCATGTTGGCGTGGGTTTCCTCCGCGTGCTCCGGTTTCCCCCACAGTCCAAAGACATGTGTTACAGGTGAATTGGGTAAGCTAAATTCTTCATAGTGTATGTGTGTGAATGGGTGTGTATAGATGTTTCCCAGTGATGGGTTGCAGCTGGAAGGGCATCCGCTGCGTTAAACATATGCTGGATAAGTTGGCAGTTCATTCCACTGTGGCAACCCCGGATTAATAAAGGGACTAAGCCGAAAAGAAAAAGATTGAATGAACGCACAAAATTATGTTGACATTTTCTCTCCAGTAGATTTCTGCCCCATTTACTCCAGTAATATCCTCAATACAGAGAAAAAAACCTTATAGAGCTTCAAATAGCTGCAATATGTTGAGAGCTCAGCGTTTGTTCAAACCTCATGCAGAAACACAGGTCAAGGGCAAACACGCACAAATGCTAAATCATCAAATCCCTGGCAAATGTCTCCTCCCTCCCTTAATGCCCTTCATATTCACATCACATGGTTCACTCAGACAAATAAAGGTTTAATCTAAAGAAATGTGATGTCAGTGAATGCCAAAGAAGAGCTGTTTTTAAAAGCACCATTTTATCTGAAAAGAGAACATTCCAAACATTTAAAGAGCCCTTTTATATTCTAAAGAACGTTTTTTCTGTACAATAGAATTATTCAGTGGATTTTAAAGTGACAGCCTGTGCGATTATTTCATTAAAATATCCAAAAAACAATAGAACAGTATTATATATTTCTTATGTATTCATTCAATCATTCATTCCTTTTCTTTTCGGCTTAGTCCATTTATTAATCCGAGGTCGCCACAGTGGAATGAACCGCCAACTTATCCAGTGAATGTTTTACGCAGCGGAGGCCCTTCCAGCTGTAACCCATCTCTGGGAAACATTCATACACACTCATACACTACAGACAATTTAGCTTACCCAATTCACCTGTACCGCATGTCTTTGGACTGTGGGGGAAACCGGAGCACTCGGAGGAAACCCACACGAACCCAGGGAGAACATGCAAACTCCACACAGAAATGCCAACTGACCCAGCCGAGGCTCGAACCAGCAACCTTCTTGCTGTGAGGCGACAGCACTATCTACTGCGCCACTGCGTCGCCTTGTGTATTCATAGTATCCCAAATGTTAGAAAGAATGTTAAAATCCAGAGAAATAAGCAATTTTAACTAGTGAGAAGGATTGGTTGCTGTGTGTTCGCGCACATACTCAATTTCCGATTTGGTTTGATAGAAAACAGAAAACAGCAATGACGCTTTAATATATTTTGTGTTTTTTTAGCATCAATATGCAGCTGCTTTTTCTCCATGTGATCATGAGCTGAAGAACTGAAAGCAGTGGACTGTGGCATAATAAATACTCTGCTGCTTTTGTGCTGTGTCGTGCTTGTCTCTCATCAGCAATTGATTTAATTGTTTCACTTTCACAGCTTTCAGCTTATAATGCGTTTCCAATACAGCATCCAATCCATGTTCAGTGCTGCTGGCCACTACTTTGGAGCATGTCGAATGTTCTAACTTCAGCTGCTCTCAATGCATTCTTCGTGCCGCATAATGCACTGCATAGGCATTTACGCCCAAATTCCATTTGAATGAACTGAAAATGCTTGCTATGTTGCAGTCCCAACATGGCCAACCATAATGGCACGTGCACACCGGACCTCCTTTCATTTCGTTTCGTTAGATTTGAATGTGAAAAAATTGGTGATAAGTCGAAAAGTGTTTTTCGATAATGTCGAAAAACACTGGTGATAAGCGCGAGCGAAAAGTGTCCCGGTGTGTACGAGCCTTTACTCTGCTTTATAAATATAGCAAGGCAAAAAGTATTTTTAAAAGAGTTTTGTTTGCCTTTGTTTGTTGTGAATATGCTCCCTCTAGTGGCGAAATTACATACTGTGTATTTAAGCCTTTCTCTTAATAAGAGTTTTGTTTGCCTTTGTTTGTTGTGAATATGCTCCCTCTGGTGGTCAGAATTATATAATGTGCCTTTAAAAGTTTTGCTGAATAAGAGAATTTTATTTGTCCTTGTTTGTTGTGAATACACGCCCTCTAGTGGTGAAAAATACATACTGTGCCTTTAAGAGTTTTGTTGAGTAAGAGTTTTGTTTGCCTTTGTTGTGAATATGCTCCCTCTAGTGGCAAAAATCACATACTGTGACTTTAAGACTTTCACTGAATAAGAAAGTTTTGTTTGTTGTGAATATGCTCCCTCTAGTGGTGAAATGTTACATATTGTGCCTTTAGGAGTTTTGCTGAATAAGAGTTTTGTTTGCCTTTGTTTGTTGTAAATACACGGCCTCTAGTGGCCAAAATTACATTCTGTGCCTTTTCGAGTTTCTCTGAATAAGAGTTTTGTTTGCCTTTGTTTGTTGTGAATATGCTCCCTCTAGTGGTCAAAAATAATACTGTGCCTTTAAGAGTTTTGCTGAATAAGAGAGTTTTGTTTGTCTTTGTTTGTTGTGAATACACGCCTTCTAGTGGTAAAAAATATATACTGTGCCTTTAAAAGTTTTCCTGAATAAGAGTTTTGTTTGCCTTTGTTGTGAATATGCACCCTCTAGCGACAAAAAATACATACTGTGACTTTAAGACTTTCGCTGAATAAGAAAGTTTTGTTTGTTGTGAATATGCTCCCTCTAGTGGTGAAATTTTTCATACTGTGCCTTTAGGAGTTTTGCTGAAGAGTTTTGTTTGCCTTTATTTGTTGTAAATACACGGCCTCTAGTAGCCAAAATTACATACTGTGCCATTACGAGTTTCTCTGAGTAAGAGTTTTGTTTGCCTTTGTTTGTTGTGAATATGCTCCCTCTAGTGGTAAAATTATATATTGTGGCTTTAGGAGTTTTTCTGAATAAGAGTTTTGTTTGCCTTTGTTTATTGTAAATACACGGCCTCTAGTGGCCAAAATTACATATGGTGCCTTTACGAGTTTCTCTGAATAATAGTTTTGTTTGCCTTTGTTTGTTGTGAATATGCTCCCTCTAGTGGCCAAAATTACATACTGTGCCTTTAAGAGTTTTGCTAAATAAGAAAGTTTTGTTTATCTTTGTTTGTTGTGAATACACGCCCTCTAGTGGTAAAAAATACATACTGTGCCTTTAAAAGTTTTGCTGAATAAGAGTTTTGTTTGTCTTTGTTTGTTGTGAATACACGCCCTCTAGTGGTAAAAAATACATACTGTGCCTTTAAAAGTTTTGCTCAATAAGAGTTTTGTTTGCCTTTGTTGTGAATATGCTCCCTCTAGTGACAAAAAATACATACTGTGACTTTAAGACTTTCGCTGAATAAGAAAGTTTTGTTTGTTGTGAATATGCTCCCTCTAGTGGTGAAATTTTACATATTGTGCCTTTAGGAGTTTTGCTGAATAAGAGTTTTGTTTGCCTTTATTTGTTGTAAATACACGGCCTCCAGTGGCCAAAATTACATACTGTGCCTTTACGAGTTTCTCTGAATAAGAGTTTTGTTTGCCGTTGTTTGTTGTGAATATGCTGCCTCTAGTGGCGAAATTTTACACACTATACCTTTAGGAGTTTTGCTGAATAAGATAGTTTTGTTTGTTGTGAATATGCTCCCTCTAGTGGCTAAATTTTACACACTGTACCTTTAGGAGTTTTGCTGAATAAGATAGTTTTGTTTGTTGTGAATATGCTCCCTCTAGTGGCTAAATTTTACATACTGTGCCTTTAGGAGTTTTGCTGAATAAGAGAGTTTTGTTTGCCTTTATTTGTTGTGAATATGCTCCCTCTAGTGGCCAAAATTACATACTGTGCCTTTAAGAGTTTAGCTGAATCAACAAAGACTAACTTCAAATGTCCTTAAACTGTGTTTCTCATTTCAGGGCATGTTGCATCAGGAGTAATTAGTGCAAACTGGCAGAAAGTATCAACATGATGCAGTTTCAGTCATACAGACTTGCAGTGCACTAGTTGCAGTGACTTTTCCCTTGAGAAACTCTCCGTTTTCCTCCCAGCACACTCACACCTAGGCAACTAGCATCCCAAATGTGTCCTCGTATCACCTGCACCTGAATCTACATCAACAGGGTAACAACAATAATATTTATACATTAGCTGGTGAAAATCCGAGTGGAGTTTTTGCTCATGTTCATAAGATTCTTCAGATTTATTTATTTTGTGTGTTACTATATTACTATTACTATATTATTTATATATATATTGTGTGTGTGTGTGTGTGTGTTAACTACATGACCTGAATTTACTAAAGATTGGATATAGAATGCATCCTGCTTTAGCCATGTACAAACATTATACTGATAAAAAGTCATAAAGGCTGACACACACAAGTTCATACACACACAAACACACAAAAACAGACATTTGCACACAAATTCACACACACACACACACACACACACTTTTGCACAAAAACAGACACTCGCATGCACACACACATACACATTCGCACATCTACTGTATACATTTGCAAACAAATTCGTACACACACACCCACATTTGCACAAAAACAGTCACTCGCATGCACGGGCACATTCGCATTCGCTCACACAAACTTTACAAACTAATTAATTTGCACACAATGTCATACACACACACACACACACACACACACACACACACACACACACACACAGAGAGACACACATTTGCACAAAAACAAACATTTGCAAACAAATTCATACACACACTCACGTTTGCACCAAAAAATGACACAGACACACAGACACACTTGCAAAAAAACAGACACTTGCACCACAACAGACTTTCGCTCAAACATTTGTACACAAATTAATACACACACATTTGCACACAAATGCATAGACACACACATAGATATTTGCACACAAATTCATAGACATACACACACATTTACACAAAAACAGATATTAGGACACACAAACATTTGCACACATACACGTTTGTGCGCGCACACACACACAAACAAATATAAGGATAGTGAAATGCTGAGGCTTGTGTTTGTGTGTTTACTTATGTGTGTGTGTGTGTGTCTTTCAGATGTTCTGTCCACTCCGACTGACACGTGAATGAATAATTACAGTGGTTCAGCTCCACATGCCTTACATTTAAATCCCAAACACACACACACACACACACACACACACACACACACACACACACACACACACACACACACACACACACACACACACACACACACACACACACACACACACACACACATAAAAACTGTCATCTCTGAGCTCACACACACTGCACGCTCACACAGATGAACATGTGCTCAACTGGAAACAGCTTTTCCATCACATACTAATAAATAAATACGATACATTTGACGTTTCTACTATATATTTTGTTATACACATTTAATTTGGAAGAGATTTTAAAATATAATAAATATCAACATATGAGTTAAACCCATATCCAGACAAACTATGACTATATATGTATTATAATCACACACACACACACACATATAAATGCTGAGACAGATGTTGAGTGTAACATCTGTTCTGTAAAAGCTCATCCCCATTGAAAGAGAGAAAATAAAGCTCTTCTGATTTTAATTAACACAGAAATGGCATGAAATGAATCGAGAGGAAGATCTGACTGTTTTAGATCACCTCCAACAAATGCTTTTTAAATTCAGCCGTTGGTATGACCTTAAACACACATAAACACACACATACAAATAGACAGACACACACACACTTGTACATTTTTTCCATCAGATTCACATTGTGTTTTTTAATGGTCACACATTTTAAAGTTTCATTAGTTAATGTTAATTTATCTATAAACAATCTTGCACATTCATTCATTTATTTTCTTACAGCGTAGTCCCTTATTTATCAGGGGTTGCCACATCGGAATGAACCACCAACTATTCTGGCATGTGTTTTACACAGCGGATGCCCTTCCAGCTGCAACCCAGTACTGGGAAACCCCCATACACTCACATTCACACACACTCATACACTATGGACAATTCAGTTTATCCAATTCATCTATAGCGCATGTAATGTCATGTAATGTATTGAATGTGTGTATTTATATAGAGCATTTATAGTGTATGGCCATACACCCAAAGCGCTTTACAATCATGAGGGGGGGGATGGGTCTCTCCACACCACCACCTGTGTGCAGCCAAAATCAAAATGTATCAAAATTTTGTTTCATCTACATGAACACTTTACACTTGGTTGTGTGATTGCATGTTATTGTTTTAAATGATTTTGAATTAAAACATGTGCCAACAGATGCAACTCATGCTATACAGGGAGTGCAGAATTATTAGGCAAGTTGTATTTTTGAGGATTAATTTTATTATTGAACAACAACCATGTTCTCAATGAACCCAAAAAACTCATTAATATCAAAGCTGAATATTTTTGGAAGTAGTTTTTAGTTTGTTTTTAGTTTGAGCTATTTTAGGAGGATATCTGTGTGTGCAGGTGACTATTACTGTGCAGAATTATTAGGCAACTTAACAAAAAACAATTATATACCCATTTCAATGATTTATTTTCACCAGTGAAACCAATATAACATCTCAACATTCACAAATATACATTTCTGACATTCAAAAACAAAACAAAAACAAATCAGTGACCAATATAGCCACCTTTCTTTGCAAGGACACTCAAAAGCCTGCCATCCATGGATTCTGTCAGTGTTTTGATCTGTTCACCATCAACATTGCGTGCAGCAGCAACCACAGCCTCCCAGACACTGTTCAGAGAGGTGTACTGTTTTCCCTCCTTGTAAATCTCACATTTGATGATGGACCACAGGTTCTCTATGGAGTTCAGATCAGGTGAACAAGGAGGCCATGTCATTAGTTTTTATTCTTTTAGACCCTTTCTTGCCAGCCACGCTGTGGAGTACTTGGACGCATGTGATGGAGCATTGTCCTGCATGAAAATCATGTTTTTCTTGAAGGATGCAGACTTCTTCCTGTACCACTGCTTGAAGGTGTCTTCCAGAAACTGGCAGTAGGACTGGGAGTTGAGCTTGACTCCATCCTCAACTCGAAAAGACCCCACAAGCTCATCTTTGATGATACCAGCCCAAACCAGTACTCCACCTCCACCCTGCTGGCGTCTGAGTCGGACTGGAGCTCTCTGCCCTTTACCGATCCAGCCACGAGCCCATCAAGACTCACTCTCATTTCATCAGTCCATAAAACCTTAGAAAAGTCAGTCTTGAGATATTTCTTGGCCCAGTCTTGACATTTCAGCTTGTGTGTCTTGTTCAGTGGTGGTCGTTTTTCAGCCTTTCTTACCTTGGCCATGTCTCTGAGTATTGCACACCTTGTGCTTTTGGGCACTCCAGTGATGTTGCAGCTCTGAAATATGGCAAAACTGGTGGCAAGTGGCATCTTGGCAGCTGTACGCATGACTTTTCTCAGTTCATGGGCAGTTATTTTGCGCCTTGGTCTTTGGTTTGGTTTTTCCACACGCTTCTTGCGACCCTGTTGACTATTTTGAATGAAACGCTTGATTGTTCGATGATCACGCTTCAGAAGCTTGGCAATTTTAAGAGTGCTGCATCCCTCTGCAAGATATCTCACTATTTTTGACTTTTCGGAGCCTGTCAAGTCCTTCTTTTGACCCATTTTGCCCAAGGAAAGGAAGTTGCCTAATAATTATGCACACCTGATATAGGGTGTTGATGTCATTAGACCACACCCCTTCTCGTTACAGAGATGCACATCACCTAATATGCTTAATTGGTAGTAGGCTTTCGAGCCTATACAGTTTGGAGTAAGACAACATGCAAAAAGAGGATGATGTGCTCAAAATACTCATTTGCCCAATAATTCTGCACTCCCTGTAATTTTTTATTTAATAAAATACAATATTATACTCATATAAAATGCAAAATAATTTTTTTTAACAAAACATATTTATTTATTTTTATTATTTTAAACTTTTAATAAGGAAAGTTTCAAAAATAGTTTTGGCACAAAGGCGCCCCACCATGTGTGGCACCCCTATGCGCCGCATATACTGCATACCCCAGGACAGCCACTGCAGCCACAGGACAATGGCGCCAGTGCGCTCACCACACACCAGCTTTAGGTGGAGTGGAGAGACAGTGATAAAGCCAATTCAGTGGATGGGGATGATTGGGTAAGGGCTATTGGAGGGAATTTGGCCAGGACACTGGGGTTACACAGTGCCATGGGATTTTTAATGACCACAGAGAGTCAGCACCTCTGTTTAACGTCTCATCCGAAAGACGGATGTGTTTGGACTGTGGGGGAAACCAAAGCACCTGGAGGAAACCCACACCAAAACGGGGAGAACATGCAAACTCCACACAAAAATGCCAACTGGCCCAGCTGGGACTTGAACCAGCGACTTTCTTGCTGTAAGGCGACAGTGCTAACCACTGAGCCACCGTGCCGCCAAAATATACTAATTATTCCTTTAATTTTTATTTTAAAGCAAAATAATGGTGTTATTTGTGATTAATCGCATCCGAAATGAAAGTTTGTATTTTAAATAGGTGCATCAAATATGATCAAGCAGGGTTAGCCAAGAATAAAATAATAATAAAATAAGTAAATCCAGCAAGACATGCAGATTTGCGGTCTGCTTTCGTGTGTTTGGTTGGAGATGTGATGAAATCCCGCTGTGTGAAATGATTGCCAGGGCATTTGAGCCGAGCTTCGGTCAATCAGAGATAAAACTCTGCAGAAGCCGAAGCGGCATCACGAGAGATAGTCTCATTAGGACTAAAGCTCATTACTGATATGCCGTGATCACTGTCAGTACATTTGGTTTATTAATGTCTGCACTCCGGCTCAAATGAACACTCTCAAAATTTCACGTGAACACAGCATTTGGTTTTTAGATTTGGCTTTAATATTTAACTGCGTCCTCAATATTATAATGCTACACAGAAAAAAATGATTCATTGGATTTACGGTGGCTCAGTGGTTAGTACTGTCACCTCACAGCAAGAAGGTTGCTGGTTTGAGCCCTGGCTGGGCCAGTTGGCATTTCTGTGTGGAGTTTGCATGTTCTCCCCGTGTTGGCGTGGGTTTCCTCTGGGTGCTCCAGTTTCCCCCACCGTCCAAACACATGCGCTATAGTGAATTAGATAAAGTAAATTGTCCGTAGTGTGTGTGTTAATGAGTGTGTATAGTGTGTATGGGTGTTTCCCGGTACTGGGTTGCGGCTGGAAGGGCATCTGCTGGTAAAACATATGCTGGAATACAGTAGGTGGCGGTTCATTCCACTGTGGTGGACTCTGAAATAGAAAATAAGCCGAAGGTAAATGAATGAATGAATGAAATTCTGCTTATATAAACCACTTACCTTAAAAAAATAAAATAAATCAATTAATAATTTTGTGAATATAAAGTGAAAACATAAAATTGTGCAATATAGTAAATACTATAGTGTTTCTTAACCATACTGTAGTAAAGCACATTAACTTAATCTGTTGTGGGGATTCTAAAGTTTCTGTGGTAACACAACAGCTAATATACACAAATTACACAATAATGTAGTTTTACTAGGGTATAACATGCTACAATACACCACAGTTTACCGTAGTAAAAACTAAAGTGTACTACAGTATTTATTACATTTTATCAGTTCACTGTAGGTCATTCTACAGTATACTTTAGCATGCATTAACAAAGAGTGGTTAGTGTTATAATAGATACAGTGTAATACACTTTAGTGCACTGAAAAAAAGATTCATTGGATTTACTCAATTTTTTAAGTGGTTGCAAACAGTTTATATGTGCTGAATTTAAACAAACAAATTGAGTTGAACGTTACTAAATTTCATTTGTTTAAATTCAGCCCTTATAAAAAATTTTTGCAACCGCTTACCTTAAAAAATTGTGTAAATCTAATGAATCATTTTTTCCAGTGTATGGTTCAAAAGCATGTTTTAGTATAGTATTTACTATATATTACTACAGTATTTTAATCTGTTTCTCTGATTATAACAATTTACACTCAAAAGACGACTTTTGCTGCTTGTTTAAACTAATTTAAAATGAGTAAAACCAACACAATTTGTAAGTTTTTTGAGACAACTTAAATATTTTATGTTCAATCCACTTAAATTTGTACATTTTTTTATAATTATTTGTTTTAAGGGTTTTTCACTTTTTTTTACTGAGATAGGATAGGACAGACAGGAAAGCATTGGGAGCATGAGAGTGGGGAAGGATTGGCATAGGATCTCAAGCCGGGAATTGAACTCAGGTCGCCGTGAGCAGCATGGTGCTATATGTCAGCACACTTAACCTCTAGGCTATTGGTGCCTACTAAATTTATAGTTAACTTAACCGATTTGTGTTGAGACAACTTGTTGGAATTGTTTGAAACCCTGCATTTTTTATTTTTGTAATTTTATTGGGGTAATTTTGTACACGTTACAACAGTGTTTATATGGTGAAAGTGATTGTTAAGGTTAAATTGAACCATACATTCTTAGAAATAAAGGTACAAATCGTGTCATGGTGTGTGGTACCTTTTCTAAACTTTTGTACTTAAAAAGGGCCACATTTGTATCTTAAAGGTACATATTAATACCTAAAATGTACAAATGTGTACCTCATAATACCTTAAAAGTGTAAATGTTACACAAAATTGTAATTTAAAGTACTAATTTGTACTAAGGCTGCACAATATATCATTTCAGCATCGATATCGCAATGTGTTCATTCGCAATAGTCGCATGGCAGAATATGTAATGTTGAGTTGTATTATAATTTACCATTTGCATGGGTTTCTGATGATTTTAGAAGCATAACGATTAAAAGCTTTAATAACGATTGATTAATTAATTAGTTTTTATCGTTCAATAGCTGTACCTGAATACTGTTAGACTCGAAACATGATAAAACATTGTTTATTTCATGGTTTATTATTTGTATCTTTTTCTTGATTGTATTTATATATGCTTGTAGATTAGATGCATGATTCACTCACGTACAGGGTTATCCCAATCAATCTAACATTATAAATTCTTTCCAAATAGAAATATTGTCATCTGATGAAATTATTCTCAATATTGCAAAATATATATATATCGTAGAATAACAAAATATTGCAGTGTTAGATTTTTCCAATAACATGTGTACCTTTAGAAATGGTACCATCCCAGTGACCATCCCCAGTTTTGTACCCTTATTTCTGAGAGTGTATCTTGTAGATCTGCTATGACATGCGGTTGATAAAAATTATTTTAATTTCTTACTGAGAATTGACTGTTTGGACAGATGAATTTGAGCTGAACGATCCTCATGTCTGGGTTTGTAGGGGACGGCTGGGACTGAACGTTTCAGGTTTTATTGTCAGCCATGTTTTTTAATTAGAGATATGGAGCTTGTGACATTTCCGTTTAATTCAGGCCAAATCTCTGACACACATCCGAAGGTTTTCTGAAGAACTTGGCGGACAGTAATGAGAGTTTGCCGGATGTCCCGTGAAGCCGTGGATAAAGCAATCATGCAAAAAGAGGTTTAATAAAGAGACGCTTTAATCACATGACCAGACAAAACAGGGATGATGACAGCTGAACGTCAATCCCATATTCAGTTAAAACAGAAGCTGTTCTTACAGATGAACACATGCTAATGCAAACTTTTAAAAAAATAAACCTGAGAAATATACGTTTAAATTTGTGTAAATTTATGCATTTTAATTACTTAATAAAATGATTATTACTATAGATTAAATGAATTAAATTGAATACAAATATATTATTTATATACAAAAGTGTATATAGAAAAGGCATGTACTGATAAGACAACCACAAGTTAATAATAGTCAAACAAAAGCATATAGTACAAATAGTATTAAAAATGTATAATACTACACTGTAAAACCAAAAGTTAAGGTAATTCAAATTGCAACAAACCATTTAAGTTCAAAAACGAATCCTAATGAGTACTGTGAACTTAATCCATTTGAGTAAACGAAGCAATTTGAGCACAGTAAAACCCAACATATGAAGAAAACTCAAACCAACTGAGTACTGTAAAACCCTATAAGTTAAGGCAACTCAAACCGTTTGAGGAAACCGATTGCTACAAACCATTTGAGTTAAAAAAACTAATCTATATGAGTACTGTGAACTTACTCCATTTAAGTTGATGTAATGAGGTATTTAAGTAACTCATTACCTTTAACACTGGGTTCAAAACTCTTCAAATGAGTAGAATTAACTTTCAGTCAATTTTGAGTTAACAACACTCATTTCATTTGATGTCTTAAGGGGGGCAACATGGGCTCTTAGTTGATGCATTTTGCGCTACAAAATGCACCATGCATTCTCTATTGGAATCAGGTCAGGACTGCAGACAGGCCACCAAATACCTGTATCATTTTCTTTTCCAGCCAGGACTTTGTAGAGTGTGCAGTATGTGGTTTGCATTATCTTGCTGAAATATGCATGGGCGTCCCTGGATAAATGCAAGTTACCTTTGCTAGAGGCACTGACACAACCCTTATACCATGACAGACCCTGGCTTTTGGACTTGTTCCTGGTAACAGTCTGGATGGTCTTTTCCTTCTTTGGTCCAGAGCACACAGCGTCCATTTATCCCAAAACATACCTGAAATACTCTTTCATCTGACCACAATACACGTTTCCACTGTGTGATGGTCCATCCCAGAACCCTCCGAGCCCAGAAAAGTCGACAGCACTTCTGGACACTGTTAACATAGGGCTTCCTTTTAGCACCGTACAGTTGTAACTGGCATTTGTGGGTCTAACGACGTATTGTGGTACTTGGGACGATTTTGGGGGCCCCCAAAGATGTTATTAGGGGCCCACGACCCCCGTGACAACCCCCCACCCCCTCTGTCTTCACTTTCGTCTGCGACAACACCCACCCCAACCCCCCCTTTCTTCCCTTTATTTCTTGAAAGGTTGTCAGAGGACCCGTGGGGTCCAGCGGCGCCTCTGACTAGCCCTAAACTGCTCCTGTTACAACTTTTTTTGGAATGTGTTGCAGCTCTGAATGCCAGGAAAGAATGTATATTTACAAATGAAATGAAGTTGACCAGACAAAACATGAAATATTTTGTGTTCATATTGTCTGCAATAAAATACAGATAAAAGTAAATTTGGAAATCACAACTTTCTTTTTTTATTTGCGTTCTGGTCCTAACTTTTTCTGATTTGGGGTTATGTTAAACAAATAGACAAAATACACCCCCAGAAAAATCTGATACCAAACTAAAATTAGAAAATGTTTGCCAATTTGTAATAATGAATTATATTTAAAATGATCAAATAATATAAAATGCCTTAAAACTAAATTAACCTGACCTGCGGCACTATTTGCTTTAATTATTCAGCTCATGTGTTTGATGTCACCCAGCTTCATATATATCACTAATCCTTGTGCACGTTAGCCTTTCTCACGCACATACACACACACACACAGAATGGGGTCACGGTCTCCTCCGGTCTCAGACAGACAGAGAGTCTGAATTTGAGGACACACAGATCAGCGATTAAACCCCATTCAGACAGAAAAATGACCTGATCTGCTAATAAAACCAATCCCAGAATCTCCTAATGAGACATTAGCGTCATGTCATGCTGTCAGTACAAGGTTTTAATGTGACCAATCAGCATTTCATGAAATAAAAAAGCCAGTGCGACGTGTTTAGGGATGCTGTTGTGACCTTGTCTCCATTTTAAGCCCTAATATAAAGTCTTTATTTTGTGTTTTCACTCGCCTGGCCTTATTGCTCTAAGTACTGTGTTCCATTACGCAACCACTTTTACTAAAGATTTACTGTCCTTAATTCTGCAATAATGTCTTTGTCTCTCTATGCAAGTGACCTCCAGCGCATTTTTCAAGCTGTTTTCAATTCTAAAGACATTTAGAGTCAGGAGTCGCACAATATACACTCAAAGATGTTAGCAAAGATGAATAAATAGTGTAATAAATGAAACTTTCAATGTTTGTACGTGTTACATTAATTCATTTTCCTTAGGCTTAGTCTTTATTTCAGAGGTTGCCACAGCGTAATGAACCACCAACTATTCCAGCATATGTTTTACGCAGCGGACGCCTAGTATTGGGAAACACCCATACACTCTCATTCACATGTACACTCATACACTACGGCCAATTTAGTTTATTCAATTCACCTATGTGTTTGGACTGTGGGGGAAACCGGAGCACCCGGAGAAAACCCACACCAACAGGGGAGAACAGGGTGTGAATTACAGGGGGGTTTGGAGGTAGGGTTACCACTTTTAATACAAAAAAATAAGGGACGCATACTGCAGCGGCGGCCACATCCCCAATCACAGGCCCAATAGCATGCCAGTGGTGGTAAATCTCAACTTAAAATATGTTTTCCGGAAAGTATGAACACTTGGATATTAAAATAAACTGTCTTTTATTGAAATCTGCGTAAACAGATCAGATGCAGTCAGTCTTTCTCTTTTACAACTCTGCAGCACTGTTACAGCTGATGTTATGTTTAATAGTGTGGGTTAACTCAGCTGCTGTAACCTAGAGGAGAGGAGAAAATACTAATAAACCTAATTTTAAAGGCTGGTATTGTTAACAGATTTTGGCTAAAATCTTTATCATTATTTGCAGTAACACCTATTCAAACATGTAAACAACACATACATAAACTAGCTACAAACATTAGCTAGTAAAGTAAAAAATAGCCTATTTCTAATTTAAAAATTTGGAAAGTTGCAATTTACTAGTTTATTTTCTTTAAATGGGCATTATGTTGTTTATTAATGTAATAAATGTAATGTTTCATGTAATAAATTAATGCTTATGTGCCTGACTTAATCTTAAGCAAATCATATTATTACATTGGAATGTGATCCCATTGTATTTACAGAATTTTTACAAATTACAATGTGTGACCCAGTGTGTGAAAACCAGGCCAAATTTAATTCTGAGAGAAAGTTTGATTGTAGCCGTTCATTTCACTGTGATTTCAGTCGTTGATATGGTTTTACTCAGTTAATATTAAATACATATATTTTTATTATTTTCACAGACTGTTCTTTATTTCATATAGAAAACAGTAAATTACAAAAAAAAAAAAAAATCCAGTTAGATTTTCACAGAACTGTTATTACCATGTCTGCTTCGGGAGAAGAGCTCTGTCATTGCGGGAATGCTGCTCTCCGGAGGCATGTTGTTGTCGCACGTCGCTCTCCGACAAATCGTGCAGTTGGCTTGATAACAATTTCTACCACTCTGCAGCCAGGTAGTTGTTTCCTCCCACTCTCTGCGGTACTTTGGCAGCCGCTCGCATTTAAACTCTGAAACTTTCGCGGAGGATTACCTGGAGAAGCATCTGCCATTAGGCTACTCTCTGTAAAGACTTGACTTTGTCCTCACTGGACAAAGACCAATCAAACTGACGATGACATCAAGTATTACCCAATCAAAAGTAGGTAATGAGGCATCTTCATAAAATGCGTGTGGAAGGATTTGTATGAAAAGCTACTTAAAAAAAAAAAAAAAGATAAAAATACGGGACAAAAGCCGTCCCGTATTGATTCAAAACGGGACGCGCAATTTCATTTTCAAATACGGGACGATTCCGTATTTTAAAGGACGGGTGGCAACCCTATTTGGAGGAGTCTGACCCCCATAATTAACACTTGATCCCCCCTGAAGGACATCAAAACAAGATGCATGAGGGGGGTTAACCTTTAATAGTTAAGAAATAGTTTGCTCTGATCTGTATCGTAAATAATATCAATAATTAAAATAACAGATAACTTCAATATATATTTGACCAGCCACCCCTATAATGGTTCATACCATTGTGAATGCATGTTTGCTCCAAAAATATTAATTCATCGCTTTGAAATCGGCAATCCATTAATCATCCTTTAGTAGGTGCAGGAAAGCAAACCTGCCACTGTTTATTTAATACCACAAATATCATTGAGAACCACTCTATATCCCTCAAAACACTGGAAACATACTGTAATAGCAAGTTTGAGTAGTAAACTAGATGTAATTGAATTAAATACATACATTTGGTTCACTGAGGCATATTACCGAAAAACTTGAGTTATTGACATATTCTTATTAATTGACAACTTATTTACATTATGGGATGTTTTTTTATTAGTTGTTTACATTATAAGACGTTTGTTACACACATACTGTTTGCTATGGAATGCAAAAACTTTGAAGCTCAATATCTTAAAATCATTCAGAACGCAGATAGAACCTTATAATTCTAAGGTGACGATATATTATCAATGCTATTTCTAGTAATGGTGCCCCGCCCTGCAATACCATGACGTCCCACTGGGGGCAGAATCAAAACCACTGGGATATGAAAAAAATGATTTTTCTCAATATGTCAAGCTTTCAATGGTTAATTTCCTTTAAAACAACAACTATCTGAGCTAAACGATTCCTAGAAGTTCCTCTTAAGTGCTCATGCATTTCTCTGAATGTGAATAAAATGCGCCGCCCATTTCTGCCACCACGGCAGCACTTAAACTCAATTGATTGACAGCTCCATCTTATCCATCTATCCATCCATCGCTCTCTGCTGTTTATTAAATATAGGCCAGCTGCGCGCATCACAAATCCCCAAATGATTGCCTTTCGGGTCTTCTTTCGCCCCGCACCATTGGCTGACCGCTGGCCTGATTTTCACTGATCTGCATGTGCGAGCATGTGAGACAGTACTTAACACACGCAAACTCTCTCCATCACACACACACTCTCAGTGCAGATAGACACAAGATGCAGCTGTTATCCCGCTGCGCTCTTTAGACAGCTGTTGCTCTCTCATCTCTCCTTCATCAGCTAAAGGGCGTCTGTCCGCGGCAGCATGCGACGATTGTTGGATAGCAGCTGGATAAAGTTTGGACCAGCTGGTAGAGATGACTGGGTTTCAGGGTCTCCACCGGCTCCAACTGCAGAACAACGGCTACAGGTTAGTGATCAATCCCATTCAGAATGAAATTATTATATATATAAATACACTGTAAAGAATCCCGAGTTTCACGCAATTGATTTGTGTTGGGACAACATGAAGGAATTAAGCTAACTTATTAGTTTTTACAATTTTAACTTAAGGCCCAAGGTGTTTTTTACATCCTTTTTTTTCTCTTTGCTATTTGGGCTTATTGGAACCTAATTAAAATAAAACCTAAGTATCATCTTTTGATATGATGTACTTTTAGAGAAAAATTCTGTTCATATATGTGGACACGCGGTCCGAATTTACATAAAACACTTTTTCCTGACTGTTTTTTAATGCATATACAACATATACATTTTTTGAACATGTTTTGACTATCATTGACAGCAAAAAATTTTGGACAGTTAAAAATAGAGTTTGGGACATTTCATATGCTGCAAAACAGTTGCAGGATGACACTGTATGTCTGTAACAAAATATAAAACATTCAAAGTATTTTAAATAGCCACTTACGAGCTAAAATGTGCTGTCCACATATGTGGACACTCAAGCCCTAGGAGGTTAAGTGGATTGAGTATAACAAATAAGTTGTCCACCCCAAAAAAGCTAAAAAATTGTGTTGTTTCAGCTTAATTTACAGTAACTAAGTAGTTTGAACAAATAGCAAATATCATTTTTTGAGTGTATGCTTTTGGACAGAAGATTGCAGAATTAAACACAAGTTACCGACTCTAGAATGAAGTTGCAGTCAAATTTCAGATGTGATTTCCATTGAGTCTCAATTGAGAGATTGTTCACCCAAAAATATTTATTTACTCCCTGTTTACTCACCCTCAAGTGGTAAATAGCAATTCTGCTGAACACTACAAAAATATTCTTGATGCTTGTTCAAACTTCTAATTTAAATGAGCTGAAAAAAAAAAAACACAATTCTTGAAATTTCATTGGGACAACTTATTTTTTTTACGTTCAATCCACTTAAATTAGTAAAAACTGATAAGTCAACTTAATTCCTTCATGTTGTCCCAATACAAATCGATTGTGTGGAAGCCAGCATTTTTTACAGTGAACACAAAAGAAGACATTTTGATGAAAGCTGAAAACCGATAACTATTTCCATAGTTTCAGTTTCAGTTTCCTTTTTGTCATTCAAAACATCACAATAAATTGTAATGCAGAACGAAATTACGTTGCATCAAACTCAACAAGAACATAAAAAACATCAAACATTTAAAAAACCCAACATAATAAATAAGCTTTTATAATTTCATAAATAGTACTACTGTATGTATAGATACTTTGGAAGTCAATGGTTATGGGTTTCCAGCTTTATATATATATATATATATATATATATATATATATATATATATATATATATATATATATATATATATATATATATATATATATATATTTGTGCTATCAAGAAGTCAAGGGTGAGAAAAAGGATGACAGAATATTAATTTCTGGGTGAACTGTCTCTTTGAAGTAAAACTGGTTTGGCAGAAACGAAGGGTTTAAAGGAATAAAACATCTAATCTAGCTGAAAAAGCAGCATTATGTGATTAGCGTTGGGTAAACCATCAGATTTTGGGATGCAGTCCAGTTATGCTGAACGCAGTAATGCTGCAGCAATGGTTTTCATAAAAGCTAAAGAAACTTTTGCTGAAATTGATTTTTTAAGTTGCCCATTCATTATACTGCATCTTTTGCTGCAAGAAATTTCTTCTTTAATTATTGATTACTGACATTTGATTAAGACTCAATATTGGTGATGTTGATTGTTGTTTTTTTAGAGCATCAATATATACAGTATATAAAGTTTTCAATGGAAAAAAGATTTAAGTATTTTGTTTGGTATTTTCAAAGTTTCTTATGCCTATGAAATGTGTGAATAGATTCGTCTTCACACTTAAAAATGCAGGGTTGTTTTAACCATAGATTGGGTCAAATATGGACCTAACATTTGGGTTAATGTTATAAATTACATTCAAGTGACAATTTTTAAACCAGACTTTTGGGTTTGGACATAGCCCAGCATTTGTAAGAGCACTTCCTTCAATGTATTTAATCAGATTTTAGATATTCAGATATACATATTCATCTATGTGCTACTGAAAAGTTTTATATGATAATTTTTTGAAATTATAAATAAAGTCAACCTTTGTTTCCACCACTAAACCCACAGTAACTAATGTCAAATTGCATAAAAAAGTATGAATAAAACTAGAAATCGTACACATATAAAAGTCATATATCCGCCAAAACTTATAGCTATTAATTGTAACTACAGTGTGGGTAAATGGCTACCATAAAAGGTTGTATGTAGTATTTGCTGTCTTTAAAAAAGCTATTTATGCCTCATTTAACCTATATAAAGTGTAGTCTGTGTAAATAAACATATATAGGTTGTTTCTGGAATATTCATATTTTAACTTGAAATATTGCCTTTTGGTGACGCGGTGGCGCAGTGGGTAGCACGATTGCCTCACAGCAAGAAGGTCACTGGTTCGAGCCTCGGCTGAATCAGTTGGCATTTCTGTGTGGAGTTTGCATGCTCTCCCCGTGTTCGTGAGAGTTTCCTCCAGGTGCTCCAGTTTTCCCCACAGTCCAAAGACATGTGGTATAGGTAAATTGGGTATGCTAAAATCGACCGTAGTGTATGTGCGTGAATGAGTGTGGATGTTTCCCAGTGATGGGTCGCAGCTGGAAGGGCATCCGGATAAGTTGGCAGTTCCTTCCACTGTGGCGACTCCAGATTAATAAAGGGACTAAGCCGAAAAGAAAATGAATAAATATTACCTTTTTTCCATTGACAACAGCTTGAAGGATATTTAACCCATACTTTTCAGAGGGCTCCTTTCAACATTTCTAATCAGACGTCAGATATTCAGATAATATCTCCATACTACTAATAATATCTAGCCAACATCCATTTTCTCAGAGTCTGGTTTTATATGGTGTTTGGAATTATAAATAAGTCCAACATTGGTTTCCACCACTAAACCTAACTAATGTCAAATTGTATTAAAAAAAATTATTAATAAGACTAGAAATCATACAAATATAATAGCCACATATCCACCAAAACTTACAGCTATAACCTAATTTGAATTAGAGTGCTGGTAATAACGTAAAAGATTGTAGGCTATGTAGGATTTGCTATCTTTAAAAAGCTGTTTATGCCTCATTTAAACCATGTAAAGTGTAGTCTGTGTAAATTAACATATTTAGGTTGTTTCATAACATTTTAGCTTAAAATATGGCCATTTTTCCATTGACAACAACTTGGAGGATACTTAACCCAGCCTTTTTCAGAATGCTCCTTTCATCATATCTAATCAGACTTTAGAGATTCAGATAATAAGGCCAACCTTTGTTTACACCACTAAACCTGAACACTGTCAAGTGGTATTAAAAAAGTAAATAAACATGTTTAGGTTGTTTCTGGGATATTATTATTTTAACTTAAAACATTGCCATTTCTCTATCGAAAACAAATTACTAATTTATACCCTTTACATCCTCACAGAGTTACCACTGGAATGAGATTTCCTCAGAAAGCAGCGGGAAACCGGAGCTCGTCCTCTACGTCGTTCTCCCGCTCGTCACGCTCATCGTGTTCGGCGTGGTGTTTGTTTTTCTTTACCGGAGATTTCGAGAGAACAAACTCGGACTGGCCAACATCATCGCACTGGACCTGCAGGACCCGGAGAGAAACGCCGAGATCCTGTCGTCGCTGACCGGGAACGCGGAGCGGCTGAACAGCACCAGTTCGGACGTGTCTGACGGGGTTTTCCTCATGGTTTATCTCCCGCCACCGTATGAGGACACACTGACGAAAATTACGCGCGCTGCGAGCCTCACCAGCGGGAAAGACGTCGAGTCCATCAAGATTGAAGACCTCGAAGCTAAACTGTGCCCTGAGCTCAAGTCGAGTGGGGAGTTTGTCTGAGAGAGGATACACCAAGGATATAGGGATAATGTTAAGGGCTATATTTAAAAGTTATGCTACACAAATGTTTGTCAGTTTAATCAAATCTAACAAACAAATTGTAGGCTAATGGTAAAAAAAAAAAAAAACTTAAAGGAACGTGCCTGACTTTCTAAAATAAACTTCAAGTGAGAAATATATTAACTTGAGTTATAAGTGGGACAATAGCCTGGGGTGCGATTCCGAAAACCGTCATTATAGCCAACTAAGGTCTCAAGTTCTGTTGTTACAAACATAGTTCTTTGATTTGGCATTTCCCAAATCCATCGTTCCAATGAACATTCGCAAACTGCGTCGCAAACTTGTACGTTTGCAACTACACCACTACAGCTGTAGTTAGACAGTTCCTGGCTGTGTTCTATTCCCAGTTATCGCACCTATGCCCTATTCCTTTCGTGCGTTCCATTTATATATGAGATTAAAATACGCGTTAGCTAAGTGGTTTTATGTTTTAATATAGAATATGGCACATTCTCAATAATATTTGTAAAGGACACAGGCCCTATGTACCGTTTACATATATTTCAATTAATATGGAAAACTTATGTTTTTTTACCAAAACTAATATTGGATATTTTAAAAATGTGCTATATTGTGAAACAATATAGTTTGCACAAAATGTATTTTTTTTTTCTCTAAAGAAGCTGTTACTCCACCTCGTTTAGAGGGTCATTATGGACGTTTTACGTTATAACTAACATGGTTCGAACAATGGATCTGTGACAAAGCAACTACGGTTTTGGGAATTACTCGACGCTACATCGTTATTTCTCAAACGATACATCATACTATGATAGTTCAGACACGAGTTATGTCATTGTTTGTGAAACGCACCCCTGGTTATTTCTCCTGAAATTAACTGAATTTTGCACGGACTTTTATGCTGTAAATTTTAAAATCATAACAGTGTATACCCTGCTAAAGTTCTTAGAACCAATGTTCTAAACAGACGTTCTTAACGGAACATAAGCCTAATGTTTTCACAATGTTATTCATGGAATGTTATGTAATTTTCTAGTCATTGTATATATTTTTTAAATGTTGCAACTTGCCTCGAATTCAAACAATTTTCAAAGCTGTTCTCATAATGTTTGCAAAAAGATCAAATGGAATGTAATTAGGGAAAAGCGTTGCTTTTTTAATGTTGAAACCTTTAAACATTTATAAAACATTGAAAAAGAATATTAATATAACTTTTTCTTGTTTATACGTTTAATGAGAGTAAATATTTGTGTTTGTATTGACAGTAGAAGGCTATGTGTTATCGATAAGTAATCACCATGTGTTTTACTTTTAAATGCTGCCTAGTTAGACACACATTACGTTGTCCCATTATTTTAGACTTTTATATGACTGCATCAGTCCTTGTTTGAATTTAAACATGAAAAACTATCCCGGCAGGTTTTCAATCAGTTATGTAGTTTTGTAAAAAGTTTTTTGAATAAAGATCACATTTACGACAACAAGCTAAGTATGAACTTTTCTGCCTACATTGAGTTTCTATGTATTTCTTCACTCACTTCACATTCACATACAATAGAGGTTCAATGAAAATCAGTTTGAAACTGTGCACCAGAACAGCCTGACACAGAAACAGTTTCTTCCCTCAGGCAATCCATCTCATGAACACCTTAAGATATTAATTGTGAAACAAACGACACTACTTTTTACACACTTATTTATTTAACAACACACTTTACATGCCAATTTGCACATAACAGCTGCACATATGTTGTATATGGTAATATACCACTTGTCAATTTGTATTTGCATTCACTACTTGCTTCTATTTTAAAAATATATATATTATCTGTTTTTTGTCCTGTCTCTGTAATTCTGTTGCACTGTAGAAGCTCTGTCACGAAAACAAATTCATCATGTGAACATACCTGGCAATAAAGCTCTTTCTGATAAACCAGTTTTAATTGCAATGGCTGAATATGTCAATGCACTGTTCGAGTGTCATTTTTAATTCACCAAATAATGCTAATTCTGTGATGATTTGCTCACCCTTGAATAGTTCCAAACAAGCATGAGTGTTTTTATTCTGTTTAAAACAAGGAAATTGGAAACCTGTAACTATTGACTTTCCTAATATTCCTACTATGAATGTGGATGGTTACCAGTGGTGTAGTCCTAAAAAAAAGTGGTGTACTATTACCCACCCAACCCAAATATTAAAAGTAGGCAAAGAAATGACGAAACTACTGTATATAATCTATAATATAAACTATATAATCTATACATCTATACTATATATATATATATATATATATATATATATATATATATATATATATATATATATATATATATATATATATATATATATTTTTTTTTTTTTTTTTTTTTTTATTTAACATAAGTTACCTGTAACTATTGAAAGAAAAAACTAATACTATGGAAGTTAATGATTACAGGTTTCCAGCTTTCTTCAAAATATCTTCTTTTGTGTTAAACAAAATAAAAAAAGACAAACCGGATCGGAACAAGTAAAGGTTGAGTAAAGGATGACAATTTTATTTTTTTTGAATGAACTATCCATTAAAAAAGGAAAAATATTTAAACAAATTTGTTCATTTTAAAGGGAGATGCTAATAGCCTAATCCTATTCAATGATTTATGCTTAGCTAATAGTGCCCCCAGCAGACCCGGAGATTGGCTGAGTATATTAAGCTGTGGTAAAATCTGGGTAAAAGCCAATTGCTTAACTCTAAAAGGACTTGTAAAATGAGCCTATGATTAATATAACTATATATAAATATATATAAATATATATATATATATATATATATATATATATATATATATATATATATATATATATATATATATATATATATATATATATATATATTTTTTTTTTTTTTTTTTTTTTTTTTTTTTATCAGGAAAATAAAAAGTTTTTTTCTTCAAAAACTCAAATACTAGCCTATACTCAAGTATTTTTTCCATGTTTTAAATAGAACTGCCACTTTTATAATTTAAAATGGCATAAATATAAACATATTTAAAAATGTACATGCTAATTTACATATTTCACTATCATAATATAAGTCAGGAAATAATTTTTAACAAGATACAACACATAATGTTTCACTCTGATATGCAGTTAAAATGAGTACATTCACTGAGTGGTTCTGTCACTGTGTTTAATCCTGTGCATGAATGTATGATAAAGTTAAGGCCACATGCACTGTAATGTGTTTTATAATCATAGTTAATTGATAAATGTTCGTTAAGAGTTGCATTTTTTTTTTTTCCTTTATTAATCCGGGGTCACCACAGCGGAATGAACCGGCAACTTATCGCTTCCAGCCGCAACCCATCTCTGGGAAACATCCATACACACTCATACACTACGGACAATTTAGCCTACCCAATTCACCTGTACCGCATATCTTTGGACTGTGGGGGAAACCGGAGCACCCGGAGGAAACCCACGCGAACGCAGGGAGAACATGCAAAGTCCACACAGAAACAAGAGTTGCATTTTCGATGGAGGAAACAGCTGTGATGATGAGGGAAGCGCCATGGAAACAGTAGATGGGGAAACCCGATTGGTACATGTGAAGTGTTTCTATAGCAAAGAACTGCGAATATGCAGATATTATAACAATCTATAGATAAACACACCTTCTGCTCTCACTCTGCAAAGCTGTGGTTTGCTGATTAAACGAAAAACGAGTTGAACGAGTGGAAGTCTGCCGCAGTTTTCATATCAAATTTAAAGGGGACTAAGGTGATCATTTAGTAGTGTACAGTTCATGAGGAAATCGCAAAACATTTCGAGGGACTGAATTGAAATATAGGGGCCTAAAGCGATGCCCATGCTCTTTTAAAATAATTTTACCTCAGTGTTTCAGCGAGACATCATTTAGTTGACTTGTCGTCGTTATCGAAAAACTCCCAAAATTTTCTCACAGCTGCTGTGGTCGTCAGGGGGCGGGGAATGCCGCAAATTAAACAAAAATCCACTGATTGCAACAAATAAGATGCAAGTAAAAAAACATTTGGTATACAGTTAAAGGGGGCGCGAATACACGTAAAATAGGGAAGTCTAATCAGAAAAACAAGTGAGTATACCGAGGGTATACGCAATTATTGATCCTCAGAAGTCCTACCCAAACAGCTCATGGAAAAAAGTAGGCATACTGAGTATACGTGCGTATAGCCCCGACTACACCACTGATGATTACATGTTCCCAAAATATCACTCTATCACAGAAAGAAAAGCAAGCCGGTTTGTAACAAGGATTTGTAAATGATGACACAATTTTCAGTTTTTTGGGTAAACTGTCACTTTAAGAAATTCTGATTGTGTGCTCTTATTATATCACGGTAGATTCAGACTCTTATTATAGGATTTGCTGACGTATGCCAGAAAAGTTTGAAACATGGCGGGAGCCAACGTTCTGAAATGTGGAGTTATGTGTCAGGATCAGGAAAGTAGGTGATAACTTACAAAGAAAGAGAAAACCAAAAAGAAACGAAAACATCAATGTTTCATGAGCGCATCCACAAAGGTTAGTAGCCTAATTAACTCTCCTATTGCTAATAGTGTTAAGTGTTGTATACCTTGTTCAAAATAATCAAATATGTAGTCTTTAAACTTAGTGTGACATTTTTTTCAATCATTTAGTGGGTATGAATCTCAGTTTGTGTGCTTGTGCGCGCTCGTGGACTGTTCACATTCAGTTTTTTTTTAACTTATCACATCAAGGATGAGCCTTCTTGTCAAAATGATGTAAAATGATTTGTCATTTTAAACAAACACTAGACATATAGTGAATGCACATTGTTGTAAACAGGAGAAAGTGCAATTTCCCGCATTCTATTGATAAATTCATTACAACACTGGAGGCTCTGGTTGGCATAATGCCATGGTCTCATAGTGGTAAAGTTGGTTTACCACTATGTGTATGTGTGTGAATGAGTGTGTGTGGATGTTTCCCAGCATTGGGTTGCAGCTGGAAGGGCATCCGCTGTGTAAAACATGCTGTATAAGTTGGCGGTTCATTCCGCTGTGGCGACTCCTGATGAATAAAGGGACCAAGCCGAAGTAAAATGAATGAACAAATAGTTTACATTTATGTAAATTTACGATGGATGTGTAGTGACCATTCAGTTTTTATTTTCAAATAACGTTTGAACTGAATATGAATTGGTCTGTGCCAATTAGTAATTTACATGTCTTTAGTATAATTAATTGATGACATGTTCATTTAGTAGCATTGCTGGTTTATGCCTGGAACATACAATTTCTTTTTCTATATCATGCAACTTTGTAAAGAGCATTTTTGAGTATGATAATTAAATTAGTAATTGAATGACTTGACTCATCCCATATTTAATGGTGCTGATATACGTTGAGTGACCAGAACACATATTTTGTATGTATTTACATTGTATGTATTTTTGTATTTCATTTATCTCTACTCAGAAAACAAAACAACTGCTTCTTAAAGAGCCCCTATTATGGGTTTTTGAAAATGAGCTTCAATGCAGTGTGTAACACAGCTCTAATGGCTCGTTTCCACTGACTGGTACAGTACGGTACGGTACGGGTCGGTACGGGTCACCTTTATCAGGCTTGCGTTTCCACTACAAAGGGTACCCTTTTGGTAGGCGTGGTGTACGACAGAGTTTTAGTCGACGTAATTCTCGCTTGAATAAATGTCTACAGTAAAGCCGTACAGAAAGCGGAAACCGCTCGCACTTTTAGACGGCCTCGTAAAGCAACAACAGGACACGGTAGATTTTGATCTTCTTGGCTTTATGGCTGTACATCAAGATAACAAGATTTGTTTAAGCTCAGGTCATCCATGGCTCGTTATTATATACATATAGTTGTCTCGGCTGTGTATTAAAAACATGGCGGTCCCTTAGTTTTCGTTCTGGCTAGCTCCATGAGATCGTGACCTATCTCTGTAACCAATCAGCGTTCAGCTGCGCATGTAGCTCCACCTTTTGGTACCCTTTCTCATGTTTGGTACCCTTTCGAAAGGGTGCCGAAAAAGTGGTACGTTTCGGTTCAGTACGCCTTTTGACAGTGGAAACGGCCATAAAAGCTACCGTACCGTACTGTACCAGTCAGTGGAAACGAGGCATAAGTGAACGAAAACATCCAGCTGAGGTTTAAATCTAAAAGTGCAGCATGTTTAAGACTATTGATTCTTTAGCAAAATAGTTGACTCAGTCGAATAAACGAATAGAGTTGGGTTCAGATCTTTTGTTTGATCGCATTGACGTCGATACGGTACATCACCAAATATGTAGTTCCAGTTTCAGTAAAATGTGAACACGCTTCACTTCAGACTCTAGCGGAGGCACAGGGGATCACGGGACTGATCATGACGTGAAGATGACGATCACTGACAGATGGAGATTCAGCTTAGTGGAATAAAGGGTTAAAGCTTATTTTCACAACAATACCACAGAATAGCCAACCTAGTGCTGTGTTAGTTCCTGTCAGTTTTCTGATTTTTGATACAATAACTTACACTGCAATGTGGGATTCGCCAGCCGTTTGCTATTGAAGGAGCAGCAGAGACTATGGGACTTTGTCAGACTTTGACAGGGACAGTAACTATTACAGTTCATATGGACCACTTCCTTCTTCCTCCGAATCATGACATGTAAGTGTCATTAAAATTGTTGCCTCATTTTGTGTAGTTTGCAAAGTATGTGTTTAATTGTGTTTGATAAGTTATAATCGCCCTGCGCGGCTTGTAATCATGTATCTATTATAGATATGTGCTTGTACTGTATCTATCAGGTTAAATCTGTATGGGGCTGTTCACATATCGCGACCAAAACTATGTTAAAAACGTGACTCATGCTTTGTCCTTTACCGATTTAAATGTGTTTCTGAACTGGCGATGCTCTGCTGTTTGCCTTTGCTACGGCCACCATCAGCTGTTCCTCACACGGTCAATTTTCAAAATAGTTAAACTTTTGCCACTCTGTGGATTAATGCTGAATGTGTGTCGTTGTTTTTATTGGGGTTAGGGCAGTGCTTCGTTTGTGAATTGCGAGGTCCCCGAACAGATCGGGGTAACGGATCTGGCATATTACCAGAGGATGGAGAGGTCTCGCGCATGAAAGTGGAGAGCGAGGGGAAGGGGGGGTCTTGATGCGGTGGATGGCAGAGGGGTGTCGCGGATGAAAAAGAGCGGGGCGGGGGTGTCGCGGACGAAAGTGAAGAGGGTTGGAGAGTCGCGGAAGAAAGCGAAAGTGAACAGCTGACGGGGAGGAGGGCGGTTGAGGAGGGGGATCGGTAAAATGAGGTGCCGGATCAGATTTCAGAGGTGCCAGATCCGGCGTGTTCCGGCACAAATTAAGCCCTGGGTTAGGATTAAGAGTAGAGTAATATGCTGGTGTTTAACTGCATTGCTTTATTGTATTCCTGCATTGGGCTCTCACATACTTTCTGCTACTTCATATTGTAGCCGTGGTGGGCATTTCTCGTGCTGAACGCTGTCACCTATCACAACAGACTGGGTCATCGGTCTAATAAGCGCAGATTAGCTTCGCGCTAAGGAGGGGTTTGGGAACAAATGAATCGCTGATTCATATGGGAGTCGCTGGGATAATTAGGTAAAAATAAATGCATATTATAAGACAATGAAAGTGTTTTTTGACCTTGCACGCATATCAGCAAACCAAAATATGACCTTTTTTAATGCAAAATGGGGGCTCTTCAAGTTCAATGATCTTTTGTTAAACAAGCACGCCCTCTAGTGGATGTCCTGTGTGTTTAATATAGCTCCAAATACTACCTAACAGTGAGTAAAAACAGTGTTACTTTACACAAACTATATATCAAACACCAATCTCTGTCTCTCGTCCACACAGCTCTTCAAAAACATGTTGTTTTGGCTTTTTTGGAAACATTCAACTTTTTTTACCTCAACATCAAACCACAGAAACACAGTAATGAATGAAATTCACAACCACTATACTGCTTATCATAAGATTTTAATGACTCAGAAATAGAAAAAGACACACAAGCTACATGTGCTGGGATGAATATAACTAAGTGTAAAACTACAGCTTCTCTCGAGATCAAACTTTAATCAAGAGGTTATGAACTTATTATTGTGGACATCCAGGAAAGTATGTAGCATCCGTGACAGAGGCACATCGCGGATCGAAGAACAAGAGCCTGTTAAAGGAAAAATGACAATTTTATTTAGTCAAGCTAATGAAATGATCTTCAGCAGATGTTTGCAGAGATCTTAAAGTCGGTGTAACTCTTACAAGCTAATTTTCAATAATTGTAGTCTTGTGTTGTGATGATTCTTGTAGATTATCCAAGTTTTAGTTTGAATATACTTACAATTCTTGGATGTCTGCAACAGTTTCATGGCGATGAAACCTATTATAGACACAATTTCACGAACTTAATGTGTAATATTATACACTCATTGCGGAATTGATTGGTCAGACACATTAATGAGGAGACACAATCAATTTTACTCACACTTTAGTGATAAGAAGCTTGACGCACGCCAAATCATCAGTGAGGTCATCGTTAATCAGATCTGAAAAGCGAAATCATTTAATCATTTGATTGATGCATCTGAAAAGCTTTCACAAGTTTGTAGTTGGTTAGATTTAAGGGTGTGACAATATTGATATGCTGATATATATTGTGATATTTCCGGCTGCGATATGTTATCAATACTCTGGCGCCAAGTATCGATATTTATCTAAATGTACAAAAGATCTGAATCGATTATTTAGGCCCAATGCCAATTCCATTTTTTATCCCTACCAATTCCACTTGGCCCTTGAAACAGAGTGTGAAGGGGAAGGGCTTCAAATTTTATCCCTAAGAAATGGGACACCACTACAGCACCTGCACATGTCATCGTGCATCATCATGATCTCTTGCTTCATATGAGAGTTATGATCGTGACTGCTGTAGTTATTCCAGTTGTGTTGTTTTTTTTTGGTATTAATCTTCAGGAAATCACTGAAGGCAACGATAACATTTTGTAGGCCATCTAAACACATGAAAGCAACATTAACGTTATACCAGATAGTGTAAAAAGGTCATTCCTATCCACAAGACCTTTCTGACAGGGGATTCGAGTGTCATGGAGTGACCGATGTGAAAGTATGCTGCGGCACTACTATACAAGAGTTATTATTATGGATTATAGATAGTGAAATGTATAGTTTTATTTTAAAAGCATGACGGTAAAACATAAATGCGGTTATGAATGTTTTAAATCATGTGCTTGTTTATTGTAAAAATTCTTAATGACAAAAAATATTTATTTGTGGCTTTTCTTACTTCAGGGTGCAGCTATGCTGCCTTTGTAGTTGGTGTATTCTGGGAAATTTTTTTTACCCCTTGGTTTCGAGTCTGGTTTTGAAAAATCTCAGTTTCAAGGGCTATCTACCCCTTCCCCTTAGCCCTACGCCTTAAAGAGAACTGAGACACCCCTAGCCCTTCACATAAACGCACAAAATGAGGGGTAGGGATAAGTCTAAGGGATAGAATTGGGATAAGGCCTTAAACTGAGTGCAGCAGTTTACCGCTTTGGCTGCAGTACAGCTAGCCACCACCAGGTGGTGCGTCCAGTGGCGTATCAATTGTACATCCGTTTTTCTATAAAACGTGCTGTTAATAAAAAAAACACATCTTATAACTTTGCATTTTTTCTCATTCATTTTCAAATATCGTGATCTATCGTGGATGCTTTTCTTGTGGATATTATCGATATGTCGCTAATGTATCAATATCGGGGGCAAAATATCTTGATATTATAGTATTGTGAGTTCACCTGTGATTCCCACCCCTAAATTCTTTAAAAACTTTCTCAATATGTGTTTATTTGATTAGCAATGCATTAGGAGTTAGCATTATCACAATCTCAATAACTCTTTCTGTTTACATTTAAAATATAATTCATTCTTGATTCATAGCTGAATATTTAGCATCATTTCTCCAGATCTTCACACAGTCTTTCAGAGTCTTTCTGGTATGACGATTTGCAGCTCGAGATGTTAAAGAACTGTGTTTATTTAGAGCTCATTTGTAACGTTATAAATGCCTTTATGGATATTGTTTCATATATTTGCATACAATTCTTGGAAGGTTTCAGAACTGCATAAAGTCCATTTCAAAATTCTTGAGTCTTTTTTTTTTTGCCTCAATCAATGGTCTTTACCCAGGAGAATTTTGGAAATATATTTGTACCACCTCATAATTCTTAAGTAACACGTTGCATAAATCACCTAAAGTATACTCACTCTGGCAGCTCAGTCCGCAAAGGTTCGGTTTATGACTTTGTGCAGAGGCACACGCCACATGGTCACTAAGCTGGAACAAGCCGTACATTGTCCACAACACAGTTTTCTTGGGCTCAACCTTTACTGTCCTTCTCTCACGAACTATTTGGACGTTGTTTGGCTCTTTTGTGTCATAGGCTTCGTTAATGGCGCTAGTACTGAAGTTGGAGGTCAGCGAGATATGGCACACAACTGTAAAGAGAGTTTTAAAGCAAGACACTGCAGATTAGGGTAAAGGTGTCAAAATTGTTGTTTTAATATACAAATGATGATTATTTTGTTAAATATGAGCTGTTCTGCATGTAATTCTAGCAAAAAATTGGAAAGTCCTGCTCTTGAGTGAAAATATTTTCCCCCTTTTTTTTGACTCAATGGTCGTTACGATTTTTGGGAATCTTTTTTTTACCATTTCATAATTTAGAAACTAAAAAAAAACACAAACTCTTTTTTTTTTTTTTGTACAATATGTTTCATATAATCATGCAAATTATGTATCAACACGTCCTATCATATACAAAATTTGCAAACTTTTGCTGTATTTTTACGTCAGAAAGTTTAAATGAAAATGGAGACTCACTTTTCGACAGAAGGTTGGTTGTATTTGCGGTCAGCCCAAGAGATGTTTCAAGCTGCTGCTTCAGACTGCATTTGGTCACATTCAAAGCATCACTCATGCCGGACGCCATGAATAAAACCACCACAGCCACCAACATCTTCATTTCAGGATGCATTCTGGAGAGATCTCTGCCTTTTCTGTCAAGGAAACTTAACTTCAATAGTAGAAGAAGAGCTGTCTGCGTGTATATATAGACTCATCTGTTCCCCGGAGAGGGTTCATCTACACCTCAGATACAAAAGGTTAAGTGTCAGTTTGTAGGCCGTTTCACGCTATTTCTCTGAATGAAATCTTATGATATGGTTTTAGGGTTGTACAGCTTGAATTCTTAAAATTAGACAAAACGGTGATGTTATGTGCATCTCTCGGATCGTCCCCTCTGAAGAAACGTCTTTGTGATAGAAGGTATCACATGTCATATAGAGGTAAGGCAACACCACTATGACTACAGCAAAAAAAGATCTGGACAGACTGACTGGTACATCAGACAATGCTGGGAGGAAGCAGAGTTTGCATATGGACACAGATGTGCTTAAAACTAACAATAAGCTTATTTCCGTTTTAAGATGTCAGGGAAATTAATTAAAATCAATGTGTGATTCTGAGCCCTTTTACCACTTGCAAATCACTGTTTGTTTGTTTGTTTTGTTCTTCTTGAGGTGAGGTTGGTTGTATTAAACTGCTGTTTTCCTGCAGTCTTGTTAGCTGTGGTGTAAAGTAACATTCAGTGGCGACTGGTGTTAAAAAATGTGAGGGGGGCGCATTTTAAAAGCCATTTTTCAGGTGATGTACCAAAAAACAAAAATGACTAAAGCATACAATAAATGCATCACAAATCAGTTCATTTTAGTTCAATTTGGGTTAATCAGTAATGAAGTAATCAAGATAATCAGTAAACACACGCACACACACAAATGTTGCCTAATCACTGGCCAGTAGCACTACTTGAAAATTAATTTTGCTCTCCTTTTTTTCTAGCTTGAAAATTTCTCAATAACCTTTTGGTTAAAGTCAGTCATCTCAGTCACCAGTCTCTTCTCTATTGACAGCATGGCCAATGCATTCAGCCTCTCTTGCGTCATGCTGTTTGAAACAGCAAACACGGAAATAGTAAAAGGCTGGAAAAGCCCCGAGTGTACTCGCGCTCGCCATCACTTGGCTGCTGGTGAATTTGTTTTCATTAGTTTTGCAAGGAAGGTCAATCTGGTCCAAGCTCCTTGATTCTTTTTTTTTTTTTCTTCATCCAAACGCCTTGTGAACGGATATCTTTGCAAAAATACAACAGAATTTTCCTTCATCTTCCACTTGCTTTCACTATATGATTAAAGGTCAGCACAGCTAACTGATGAGCTGCTGCTGCTGAACGGTCTAAGTGAGAATGGTCCAATCACATAAGGCCAATCATATAAAAGCAAATATGATTTGTTCTAACAACAAAAATGGGAGGGTTCGGGGCGCAGAGCGCTGCGCCCTAAGGACAATTTGAAACCGGCCAATTAGAGCTTATCGTCATATCACATGCTTTGCAAAAGTTTGTGTACCTACATAGACACCCATTAGTCCGACGCCCCGCACACATGAAAAAATATTGTTCATACATTTTTTTTCAATAAATGTTAGTATGACTACAATAAATGTTAGAATGTTATAATTAAATCAGTTTATTTTGTTAATATTTGTGCCCCAGCGCCCTCTATTGACCAGCCGCCACTGGTAACATTACAAATACTCAAGTTACTGTAATTGAGTAGTTTGTCTCAGGAATTGTAATTTACTAAGTAGTTTTAAAAATGTGCACTTTTACTCTCACTTGAGTACATTTTTAGTGCAGTATTGGTACTTTTACTCCACTACTTTCCTTCAACCTGCAGTCACTACTATTTTTTTTCTTGTCTGTGGGGATTAGAAAATCAGTCCTGTGATTCCAGTCCAATCAAATCGCACATAGAAGGTCATTTGCATCATAATGAACTACCTCAAGACATGTGCGACGTCAGATTGACATTGTACCATAACGTCATGGGGATGCTGCATTTTGTTTGGAAATGAAAATCAGGTTGACGTCAGAACTCAACGTTAGGCCAACGCCTATGTCCAACATCCAACCTAAAACCAACCAAATATCAACGTCTAATGATGGAATAGCTTGACGTTGTGTGAATGTTACCACTATGACGTTTATTAGATGTTGGATTTTGGATGCTATACCTGATGAATAAATATCAGTATTTGATCTCAATATGACGTTGGTTTAAGATGTTGGCTTGACGCTGCATTTTGGTCACTTTCTAACAACCTAAAATCAACCAAATATCAACGTCATTTGACGTCATTATTGGACATCAAAATAACAATGACCTTAGACGCTGGCAAGACATTTAATTTTGGTCACCTGTCATCACAACCTAAATCTAACCTAATATTAACGTCTTATGACATAGTGTGCCTGCTGGGCAATAACTAAATGCACTACAGAATGTTACGTTTACACACATCCACAAATTACATGTAAATGCATCAGCTTTTTACAATGTAACACTCACTACTCACTACTCTTGAGTACTTTTAATAAGGCTACTTTTTACTCATACTCTAAGTAATAATCACAGCAGATACTTTTTCTCTACTTGCACTACATTTTTAGGCAATGGTACTTTTACTTGAGTATGATTTTTCAGTACTCTTTCCACCACTGTTTGTTAGCCATAATAATTATCTTATTTAGGTTGTTCTTATTAATCAAGGACCGTGACAAATACCAGGCAACAAAACTGAATGCCAGAGAATAAACCTACACTGGGAAAAAGCTTTCATTCATCCAATTAAAAAATGTGGGTAATGGTTCACACCTAAATTTGATCACTTGACTCAATGAAAAATAAATAATGCCATAAACAATATTTTCTCTATGAGAACAATTTTATATAAGCTGGTACATAGCATATTTTCTAGTTAATGAAAGTCAATTAATTTAAATGATTTTTTGTGCTAAACAAAAAGATATAGCTTTAATCAAAACAATAATTCCCAAAAAATTGGGGTAATGATTTCACATCTAAATTTGATCACTTGAGCCAATGAAAAATAAATCATTTGCCTTAAACAAAGTCAATGAAAGTACAAAGCATGTTGAGTTTCTGTTTAATACGCATACACTGGCCTGTGTGAATAACCTTGAAATTTTACATTGGTGAAAACCAATATGTCTTAGTTGAGCTCTTAATCAAATCATTTATATTTAACTATGTTTTGAACTTAAACATTCTTTTACTTGGAGAAATAAAACAAATAGGATTAAACTGAAATGAAAGATACATTTTTAATTGAATGCAGTACTGCTTGAATTTTTTTTTTCAGTGTAAAACAGTATATCTTCATCCACTCTAAACCGTCCACGCTTGTATCTGAAGTACAGTCTTTTTTTATAAACAGCTGCTATTTACATGTCATGTCCATTTTACATTATTACTAAATACAGTTGAAGTCAGAATTATTAGCCCCCCTTTGATTTTTTTCTTTTCTTTTTAAAATATTTCCCAAATGATGTTTAACAGAGCAAGGATTTTTTTACAGTATGTCTGAGAACATTTTTTCTTTCTGTAAAAGTCTTATTTGTTTTTGTCTTATTTGTTAAGGTCAATATTATTCGCTCCTTTAAGCTTTTTTTTTTCGACTGTCTACAGAACAAACCATTGTTATACAATAACTTGCCTAATTGCCCTAACCTGGGGTGCGTTTCCCAAAACCATCGTTAGCCAACTAAGGTCGCAAGTTCTGTCGTTACAAACATAGTTCATTGATTTGCTGTTTCCCCGAATCCATCGTTCCAACGAACATTCGCAAACTGCGTCGCAAACTTGAGCACTTGAAACGACACCTCTGGAGCTGTAGTTAGAAACGTAGTTCCTGGCTGTGTTCTATTCCCACTTATCCCCCCATGCCCTATTAATCTAGAACATTCTAACATTCAAAGTTGGAATTATTAAAAATATAAAAGCATTAAGGTCATCTCTCTTAGGTGTAATTTGCTTTCAAAGTATTTTTACAGTTCAGTTTTAGCGATCTTCATGTTTACAATTGTGCTCCCTTCGCAGTGCACTTTGAAAACATTGATGTAATTTTGAACACAGCCTCATGGTGAAAGGTATATTTAAAAACAGAAATTATGTTGCGTCTCCAAAGCTTGTGAAAATAAAAAAACATAGCATGCATTAATTATTTTATTTTATAGTGGGTTATTTATTAAGTATCTGTACTGTATATGACATGGGTCTGTTGGTTAGAACTTTCTGCTGTGGTTTGCATGTGTTAAATTGTAATTTTTTTAAAATAAATAAACAATATCCTAAATAATAATAATCATCATCATCAATAATATTATTATTAAAGTAAATATATTTATAATAAATCGCCTCATTTATTTATTTATTTATTTATTTATTTATTTATTTATTTATATAATTTATATTTGATATTAGAATAGTGTTAGCTTTTAAGTGATTTTATGTTTTAGAATAGAATATGTAATGTTCAACTTCTCAATAATATTAGTAAAGCAAACACAGGCCCTATGTCTGCCATTTACATATATTTCAATGAATATAGAAAATGAGTGCATGTTTTTACCAAAACTAATATTGGATTTTATTTTAAATGCGTGTTTGTGTAAAACAATATAATTTAAACAAAGAAATGATGGGGTTGTTCTCTAAAGAAGTTACTCCACCCCGTTTAGAGCAGCATTATGGGCGTTTTCGTGGTTCAAGCGATGGATCTGCGACAGAGAAACTATGGGTTTTGGGAAACACTCATCGCTACATCGTTCTTTTGCCAAACGATGCATCATACTATGATAGTTCAGCCGCGAGTTACGTCGTTGTTTGGGAAACGCACCCCAGCCTAGTTAACCTAATTAACCTAGTTAAGCCTTTAAATGTCACTTTAAGCTGTATAGAAGTGTCTTGAAAAATATCTAGTTAAATATTATTTATGTCATCATGGCAAAGATAAAATAAATCAGTTATTAGAAATGAGTTATTAAAACTATCATGTTTAGAAATGTGTTGAAAAACTCTTCTCTCAATTAAACAGAATTTGGGGAAAAAATAAACAGGGGGGCTAATAATTCAGACATCAACTGTATGTGTAAATATTTACCGCCTCAATGCACTTGATACAATTGTTATTTGTTGATGTGTTTTTTCTCGTTCTGAAGGGTTGAGCGTTGGGCTAACAAACCACCTCATAAAAAAACTAGATGTTACGAAACACTTCAACTTGGATATAAATGGCCCTGGGAGTAAGTAAAAACAATATTCTATGTGAAATGTATATTTAGCATAATAATATATTAGTTTAGAGTTCTCACATAACGTGTAAACAGAGATTCAATCCCGCTGACGTGCTCTCATATGTCTGAAAGATGCACACAATCACTATTGTGTTTAATTCTGTTACTATGTACAACCTGATGAACCCAGAGTTCCTCGAAAACTAAACCACAACATTTAGTACTGCACTTTATTAGGGTTAGTTAGAAATAGAAAAAAAACACTATCCAGCTGGTGGCGCTATTGCACACAAAATGCATCTCAATAGACAGATTGTATCAGTCCTTGTTTTAATTTATGCCTGACTGTTTATAAGGGACTGGAATGCATTAGTTCTATTATGATGTCTCAGAGGTCTTATTTACCACAATAAAAATCCAGGACCCAAGGGAAAAGTGGAGAACAAGAGTCTGTGATGAACTCAACAAAGTTGTGATAATAACAATAGCAAACAAAGCTCAATACAATGTAGATACATCTAAAGCTGCGGTCACACTAGAGTTTGAGCTTGCGAAATTCTGTCGTAAGGCGCTGCGAAAAGGGGCGGGATTAAACAAAATGATTAGACGTTAAAAAAAGCGAGCGATTGATCCATGTTTTAAATTTCTGTCCAGAGAGGTCATGTTTTGATCCTCGATTGGTCTCACGCAGCCATTTGATGCGATTTCGCAGGTCAGAGTCCACCAAGCTTGAACTTTCCAATGCAGCGAACTGCATAACTTGCTGCACGACCTTACGTTTCCAGTGAATGAAAGTCTAATGGGGAGAAAATGAATGGAAGTCTATAGGGAGAAAAGTGCAGTGTGACTGCAGCTTAAATCCGATCAATGAAATAAAACAGACAAATATCTGTACAAATAAACAAGGCTTATGCAAATAAATAGACGCTTTTTGCTGTATTTCTCTCCATATTTCAAGAAGGTATAGAGTAGGAAGCATTGCGAGTCTCTTGAGTCCTCAATGGGGTCACTCTCATGCTGTCCAGTTAAAAATGTAATAGATGCATGAGGGCAAATTAAGAACGAATCTGGCAGAGGTGAACCCCAAACGTCTGAAATTCATTTTACATAAATAAAATTAAGGGTATTCCTAATAAAATTGTATCGATAGACTCTTCTTTACAGTTCACGTACTGTTTTAGCAACAGTACTGGAGAGAATGAAAAAAGCTGTGGGCACACACACACACACATAGCTCCTGCACCTCACAACAGTGTGCTTACTCTGTTTAATCGTCCTAGCACAGTTTGTATTGATAGAATGTCGTATTGAGTTTGAACACATTAAACTAGATAATATAAAAATATTTCAACACCACTAGGCCTAAATATAATTTATGCTATATTTTAAACCTGTGGAATAAAAAAAAACATTTTTAACTGGTCGAAGGTAGCCCAATTCCATGGGTAAATTGCAGACCTTCCAATACTACTGCCTGGAGACCTCCAAGTGTATCTGGCTGCAGACTTGCACATGCAAGCTGGGATATACTGTACATGATGGCTTCCAAATGGGATATATCACCCTCTGAAGGACATTTTGAAGTAAAAAAAAAATCATTGCCACTGCCGCCATACTGAAGTGTCGTTCCAAACCGAAGTGCTCAAAACTGAACGCTTCGCAGGGCCCTTTGGAATAAAGGTATAAAGAAAAATACAACTGATGGACACTTCAGGCCATCATTCTTTGAGCAGGGAAATTGTTTGGTGTCACACACTGCACTCAGTTGTGAAGTGGTCATCCCTATGCTCTAATTCTTTCAGAGTGACCCTCCAAAGGGATTAGTGCATAGGGATGAGCCCTTCCGAATGCAACCTAGTGGCAGTCTCAGACACATGCACTCAATAGTGGTAGTGACGTCACTGTGAGTGGTAGATTTAGGGGCGGTTCAGATGGGATTCAGCTCCATCTTCTGGAGATGCATTGCACACATCCATAGAGCGATTTCAATTACGTCATGATTTTGTCATATGCATGCATGGCCATGATGGAGATACTTATATATAAACAACAGCATAGACTGCACAATAATCTACTTATAAATGAGTTGTTTTGCTTATTTATACTGTCTTTGTATCATGGGAAAAAAAAAACATTGTAAGTGGCTAAATCATTTGGAGAAAGACTCAGTAAGCAGGAAAGTTGAATTTGAAAAGTGTGGTTTGTTTACAAACGAATTTCGAGAGGATCACGTGCTTATGATTGAACACAGCTGGTATCGCTTAACTTCGCATATTGCGCCAATCAGATGAACACAGACACGCTATAAATTACCAGAGCGCTTTGCTCCAGTCATCTTCGTTTGAAGAATCCCCCCCTTCCACCCCTACTCCGACAGGGCGGCACGGCGGCCAGTGGGTAGCACTGTTGCCTCACAGCAAGAACGTCGCTGGTCCGTTTCCCTCCGGGCTGGTTGGCGTTTCTGTGCGGAGTTTGCATGTTCTCCCTGTGTTCACGTGGGTTTTCCCCGGGTTCTCCGGTTTCCTCCCACCGCTCAAACAGGCACCATAGGAAAATTGAATAATCAAAATAGCATTCTAAGACAACTCTTAGCCAGATATATATCCAGTGGTTCACAGCAGGGTAGTTCTCGAGACCACCTGAGCTCAGACTCTCCTGTCGCCCTACAAACGGGAGGAAGCCCCGGCTCAAGGATATCCTGGGCTCAGGGCTCTCTCCCGGGACAGCATGCCAAACACGCTTTATTTTCGATCATCAGCTAAGTGTGAACTCTTGAAACTGAATTTAATAGGCTCGATTTGTTGACTATTTTTGTGTTCAGAACAAAGGAAGACATTTTGAAGAAAGCTGAAAACCTGTGACATCCATGGGAAGAAAACAAATAGTCATTGGTTACAGGTTTCCAGCTTTATTCAAAATATAGTTTGTGTTTGACAGAAAGAAACTGGAAGAAACTCAAACAGGTTTGGATCAAGTGAAGGATGAGTAAATGATGACATAATTGTCATTGTTGATTGAGTTGTATCACTATAAGGATAGAAAACAAAGTTTTTTTTAACAATGGCAGAATTTGCATAATCAACATTCAGTCATATACTGTAGTCTTATAAGTATTTATAATGAAGACCATATTCAAGAAAGCTACTGTAAGCGTTACTCAACTTTTTGCGCACATGTAGATGTACACAAAAAATTGACCTTAAATTCACAGTAAATTACTGGCTAATAATTGCATTACTTTTACAGTAAAATATTATATGTAAATTCACAGCAAATTACTATAGACCAAGCAGCAACCTCCCGCTTTACCTTTGGGAAGCCAATACTGAAGTAACTAAAACTGCAATTCATCGACTCGCCTTGGGGGGCTGGCTCCAGGAAGTCCAAGTGCTTTATGACTGCATTGATAAATTGGCCATTTTTACAGCTGATAAAAACATGTTTACAGCCTGGTACAAACGATGGCTTTGGTGCATATAGCCATGATTACCCTTCATGACAACTCTGAGGGGGGTGAATTTTTTATAACTCATTCGTTTCGTTTTTATTAAGTTATATTAAGTCTGCATAATTAAGGGCGTGGCCACTTGAGTGACAGCTAGCCCTCGCTGCTCGCGGCCTCGTCACCTCAGCTGATTCTGGCTAATTAGCCGCTGAGCTCGGCATATACATTGTATTTTTGTTTTGGTTAATGTTTCTTTACACAGTCATTTGCCTTTTGGAACTATTTTCTGCAATTATCAGATACTATAGCATGCTGTGTGGACTTTATTGTGCTTACAAACCGTTCAAGTTGCCTCCATTTCTCAGGTGAGTGAAATTATGTACTTCTAAATACCATCTCTATAAATGTATTTGTTTTATTTAAGATCATTTATCATTTACATTTTCTTTAGACCTGTAATACACTCCAGAATCTGACAGATTGATTAGCTGTAGGCTATAAAACAGTCATCTGAAGCGTTGTCATACAGTGTTAGTGCTGGATTTTATAAACAGCCTTGCATTTACTAACACAGACTATATCTGAAGTGTTTGAAAGTAATTCGCGTTTTCCTCCTGTCCAAAAACGTCATAAGAACAATGTTTAGTGGCTCAATGTATTACAAAAGTGTTTTTAAAAGTTTAAACACTTAACTTATATAGTGTACAACCAAGCACGTGTGGTCAGAACACAACCCAGTCACAGGTAATGAAGTAATAAACGTGCTCTCAAAGTAAAAAGTCTGTCTAATCCAGGTCTAAGCAAAATGCCGAGATTCAAGCATGCATCTGTAGCTCCGCTCACTCTCCGCCTCTTTGCCCTTATTTGGTATCCTGCGTTTGGTGCGATGACGCGCTAACAATCCGGCGACGGTTGGCTGCGCCTACTTGTAGCTTCTTTTGCAGTGTTCAGAAACCTATGGGTGACGTCACGGATACTACGTCCATATTTTTTACAGTCTATGCTATAGACGAATTACCAACCTACGTCACACATGACGTCACACGGGTCCCCGGTTGCAAAAAAAGACCGGCTGCAATTGCAAACATGTTGTGTTGTGCAGTAGGATGCCAAATCCTACTAGGATGCCAAAGTGGGTAGCACGTTCGCCTTACAGCAAGAAGGTCGCTGGTTCGAGCCTCGGCTGGGTCAGTTGGTGTTGTGGAGTTTGCATGTTCTCGTGGGTTCTGGGTGCTCCGGTTTCCCCCACAGTCCAAAGACATGTAGTACAGGTGAATTGGGTATGCTAAAATTGAACATAGTGTATGAGTGTGTGTGTGAATGAGTGTGGATGTTTCCCAGTGACGGGTTGCGGCTGGAATGGCATCCGCTGCGTAAAAACATATGCTGGATAAATTGGCAGTTCATTCCGCTGTGGCGACCACAGATTAAAAAAGGGACTAAGCCGAAAAGAAAATGAATGAATGAATTTTTCAGTCACTTCACATTCACATACAATACAGGTTCAATGAAAATAAATTTGAAACCAGACTACTAAAGCAAAGGCTGGATTTGTCACTCATCCAATTATATACATTGAGTGACAAGACAAATACCCATTACGGGGAATCGTCAATTTATACCCAACTATAAATACTGGTCTATCTGAGCATGCTAAAGGCATTTTTAAATGTTGACTATCAAATATTCTAGCCTACTTGAGCACCATGATCTATTGTTGAACAAGCATGCCGTCTAATGAATGTTCTATGTATTTATTAAGTTGGTTTTCTTTTTAAAGTTTCTAACAAACCAGAGAACCATAAACCTGCCGAACCATAAAGACTCACCAACTCTCTCACACACAGCTCCTTTAAAACCCTGTTAATTTGTTTTGCATGAGACTGAAACGTTCAACACATTTTATCTCAATTTCAAACCACAGAAGCACACTGTAATAATTAATCAAACTCATAAGCACAACACTGCTTCTCAAAAGATTTTATTGAATATAACAGTGTAAGGCACACATGCTACATGTGCTGAAATGTTATAAAGCTAAGTGCAAAGCTCAGGATTTCAGTCCAGATGTTGTGCATTCTTTATTGTGGACAGTCTGAGAAGTACGCAGAGTTCATGACGTTGACACACTGTGGATTGAGCCTGTTAAAGGAAAGCGGCAAATATTAAAGCATTTTTTTTTCATTTAAATCAAAAAAAGATCTTAAAGGGTCACGAAATACCAAAACACTTTTTTTGAGCTGTTGACAGTCATATATGTGTCCCACGCTGCTATAAACACTATTAGGACACATATATTGCACTAAAAAGTGTAAATTGGTTGTTTTTGCGTTATTTTGAGCAAATTCGTTCTTCCGGTTTGAAACGAATTTTTGAAGCTGCGTCACGGCCATTAGATACATAGGGTAAATCCAGCCAGGAGAATGGCTGTCTGTCTTTTCGAGGACATTCTGACGTATCTAAGTGTGCGGCATTAATTCATAAGAAGACGTGCTTCAAACCAATCAGCGCGCTCTATTGTGCATGACGTGAAACTTCATTAATATGCATGATAGCTCCGGAGACTGTTTACACTGTACAGACGGCAGAGAGACGCCACGTTGTGTTGCTAAAACAAGTGAAAGAACAAGAATTTGGAGACATGGGTCTTCGGTGTGCTGCAGCAAGGTTTTGTTTTCATTTTCCCTCTATGAGAGAGCTGCTGGACTCACGTGTGGATTACAGTGCACGCGACAGAAACGCGTTTGTAAGGAACATTTTTACCCGAGAGCTTTTCACATCTGGAAATGGTGAAATCCGGATTTGCCGCTCGTCTCCTTTTAATAAAAAGACACCGCTCCAGTTTGATTGTACTGTCGCTACAGATTAGGTAAGTGTGTGCAGTGTTCTTTGTTTAACCCAGATTGCAAAGTTTGTCGTATTGTCAGCAGTGCTTTATTAGTTTTTAAAGACATACCTCAGTCAAAATGATTTAGTTACTAAGTTTACAGTATGTTAATATCACTGCAATATTACAGTACAATATTATAGACTGAAAGATCCGCTAATGCTGCTCTCCGAGTGTAAACATATAAACACAAACTATTCCCGTCGTGCAGGATTTTCGCCGAATTTTGTGACAGGATAGTCTATACACACACGGCTTTTTGATGCTACCTACTGAGTACATAAGTTACAGAGAAATGTGGAGGATTTTTTTCTCTCCCATTCGCCGTGCGGTATCAAAGCCTCTGTGTTTCTTTTGCCTGTGATCAGCACATGGCCAAATGGAAACTCCCTTCTATGCAAATCTTACCCTCTTTCCCTCCCCCGACACTCCCACACTTTCAGAGCTGGACACACCCAACTTTCCTGACTTTTTTCAAACTAGAGGTGTGACAACACCCTGCTGAGACAGGGGGGTTTCATGGCCCTTTAAATTCAGCATAACTCTTGCCAGCAAACGCTGTCAATTTCTATTAATTGTGTTTTTTGGATGGTTCTTGCATATTAACAGACAGTTTTAGTTGTCATCTACTCACATTTCTTTCATTCCTTTCATTCCTTCAGCAAATGGATGGTCAGGACCATGTTCAGCACTGTGATAATCAAACAAACACAATTTAAAAACTATATATATATATATTGGTCACACTTTATTTTGACGGTCCGTTTGTTGAATTTAAGTTACATTGCAACTAATTATCATTAGATTATAAGTAGACTGTTAGGTTGGGGTTAGGGTTGGGGTTGGGGTTAGTGTAAGTTGACATGTAATTGCAAAGTTTCTTATAGTCAGTTAAATGTCTGTTGAAGGACTGTTAAATGTCAGTGTCAAAATATATTAAGTAGACAGTCTAGTAATACTCAAATGGACCATCAAAATAAAGTGTTACCTATATATAATACTCATTGCCTAATTGACCGACACAAAAAGCAAAATCAGTTTTACTCACACTTTAGTGATAAGAAGCTTGACGCACGCCAGATCATCAGTGATGTCATCATCAATCAGCTCTGAAAAGAGAAAATCACATTCATATTAGAGCATATTGATGCATAAATGAGAAACCCCTCACAGATCTGGCTTTTAAACTCATATTTTCCATAGGATGCTTTGCAGTAATATATGTGTGCAGATTAGTCAGTAGCAAAGCCAAAACTGGAACTAATCTAATAAATAAACTTCATTTTCATTCATTCATTAGTCTCTTATTTATCCGAGGTGACCACAGAATGAATGAACCACCAACTGTGGGGAAAACCGGAGCACCCAGAGGAAACCCACGCCAACTCGGGGAGAACATGCAAACGCCACACAGAAACACCAACTGACCCAGCCAGGACTCAAACCAGCGACCTTCTTGCTATGTGGAGACAGTGCTAACCACTGAGCCACCGCGGTGCCCTATTTGACTAACAGTGCATTAAAAATATCAATGTGACATCTTACTACTATCTCAAATAGCTCTTTCTCTTTGAATACATTTTAATATTTCTCCAGTGATGTTCACACAATCTTTCAGAAGTCTTTCTAATAAGATGATATGCAGCTCAAGAGATGTTCTAGTTTCAAAGATCTGCTCATTTCTAACATTATAAATGCCTTTACAGTCATTGTTTGGTATACTCACTCTGGCAGCTCAGTCCGCAGAGGTTCGGTTTGCTACTTTGAGTAGAATTGCATGCCACATGGTCACTAAGCTGGAACAAGCCATACATCGTCCACATCTCCGTTTTCTTGGGCTTTGTGGTAGGCGGTGGAAGGGTTACTTTACCAGCAGGACGGCCTTTTCCTGGACTCTTTGGAGACCTTCTATGGCGAAATTCGTGACTGTCTTGTTGCTCCGATGACTCTGGATGTGGGACTGTATTATTGCCATTAGTAGTGAAGTTGGAGGTCACTGCGACTCTTTTTGGACCCTTTGGAGACCTTCTATAGCGAAATTCGTGACTGTCTTGTTGCTCCGATGACTCTGGATGTGGGACTGTATTATTGCCATTAGTAGTGAAGTTGGAGGTCACTGCGACTCTTTTTGGACTCTTTGGAGACCTTCTATGGCGAAATTCGTGACTGTCTTGTTGCTCCGATGACTCTGGATGTGGGACTGTATTATTGCCATTAGTAGTGAAGTTGGAGGTCACTGCGACTCTTTTTGGACCCTTTGGAGACCTTCTATGGCGAAATTCGTGACTGTCTTGTTGCTCTGAAGACTCTGTGTGTTGAGATCCATGGCTTTCCGGTAGCTCTGTTGACTCTGGGTGTGGGACTGTGTCATTGGGGCTGGTCCTGAAGTTGGAGGTCACTGCGAATCTTTCTGGACCCTTTGCACCTCTTCTATGGCGAGGTCCATGACCGTTCGCTACTTCTGTAGGCTCAGGGATTGTATTAACGGCGCTGGTACTGAAGTTGGTGGTCAGCGCCACATGGCACACAACTGTGAAAAGAGTTTGTGTTAAACCAAGACACTGGACATTAATAGGGATAGTTCACACAAAAAATGTAAATTCTGCATTAATTTACTCATCCTTTACTTGTTAGAAATCGGTTTGAGTGTCTTTCTTAAGCTCCATTCACACTACGAGGGACACACAGTGACAAAGGGTGCTTCTCCCTTGTATTTCATTTCATTTACAGCTCAATACAACAGCGAATACAATGTGTTCCTTATGATTTTTTAAATAAACACATATTCCAATTAATAAGAGTATTAAATATATTAATCCAAATTAAGCAGATTTTTGCTGTATTTTTAATTTCGACGAAGAAATGGAGATGGAAAATGGAGACTCACTTTTTGCCAGAATGTCAGTCGTATTCAGAGGCGCCCCAAGGACGGCTTGAAGTTCCTGCTTCAGACTGCATTTAGTCACACTGGCACCATTACTTACACTGGCTGCCATGAATAAAACTACCACAGCCGCCAACATCTTCACTTCTGGATGCATTCTGGAGATCTCTGTGTTTCCGACAGGGAAACTGTAATATATGAATGGCTGTCTGTGTGTACTGTATTTATAGACTCATCTGTTCCCCTGAGAGGGTTCATCTACACCTCAGGTACACCAGCGGCTTAAAGGTCAAGTGTCAGTTTGTGGGCAGTTTCACACCAATGCTCTGAATGAAATCTTATGATATGGTTTTAGGGATGCACAGCTTGAATTTCTTAAAATAGGACAAAACAATGACGTTTTGTGCGTCTCTCAAACAGAAGGGATCAGATGTCATATAGAGGTAAGACAACACCTTCACTATGACTACAGCAAAAAAAGATCTGTACAGACTGACTGGTACATCAGACAATGCTGGGAGGAGAACAGAGTTTGTCACGTATGGACACGGAAGTGATGATGACAGTGCAACTGTGTGACCTGATTACATGCTTTATAGTGATGCCGACCTGAATTTCAATCATAGTAAAATATACAGTATGATGATGTGGAATCACAAAGAAAATGAGCAACAGGCTTTCAGACAGATCAAGCAGATTCAAACAGATCATAAGCTGTTAGAATTTAATATGAACTTTGTACTGTATGTAATTGTACATTTGTACACAATCTCTCCACATAATGCACTGAATGAGACCCAATATTTCAGGAATGTCATTTCATAAACATCATTTTTTAACTAGCACATTTTAGAGTTTGAAAGAAAAAGGCAAATCTTTTGATATTGCTTGATGTTTATTGTAACTGAGTGAGTCAAACATGCCACAGAATCTGGATATTTGAGCTGTATGGTTGTCATAGTACAACCCAAAACATTACTTATTTACATTTTGAGTAGATGTCAGGGAAACTAATCTATGGTTTAAGACATTCATAAATTAATGTTTGTGTCCTCTTTTCTTTTTTGAGGCGAGGTTGGAGATTAAGATGTAGGATCTGAAGCAAGGCCTGTGGTGGAGCTTAAAGGGGCTTGTGAGGATTTTTGATTGGGGGCTTGATTGGAGGCTTTTGGGTAGGCTTTGAGCGCCTTGTAGTCGAGATTTTAGTAGTAGTAGTAGTTGGGGTGGAGGCTGAGGTGGGGTTTGACGAGGCAGTGGTGGGTCTTGCATTGGAGGTTACATTGGGGATTGTTGTGGAGGTTGGATTGGAGAATTTGGTGGAGGTTGCGTTGTGGATAGTGGAGGTTGCATTGGGGCTTGAGACGGGTGTTACATTGGGGATTGTCGAGGTCCCATTGGGCATTATTGTGGAAGTTGGATTGAGGATTGTTGTGGAGGTCCCATTGGGGATTGTAGAGGTCCCTTTGGGGATTGTTGTCAAGGTTGCATTGGGGATTGTGGAGGTCCCATTGGGGTTTGTTGTGGAAGTTGGATTGGGGATTGTTGTGGAGGTCCCATTGGGCATTGTGGTGAAGGTCCCATTGGGCATTGTGGTGGAGGTCCCATTGGGCATTGTGGTGGAGGTCCCATTGGGGATTGTAGAGGTCCCTTTGGGGATTGTGGAGGTCCCATTGGGGAATGTTGTGGTCCCATTAGGGATTGCTGAGGTCCCAGTGGGGATTGTGGAAGTTGGATTGGGGATTGTTGTGGAGGTCCCATTGGGCATTGTGGTGAAGGTCCCATTGGGCATTGTGGTGGAGGTCCCATTGGGCATTGTGGTGGAGGTCCCATTGGGGATTGTAGAGGTCCCTTTGGGGATTGTGGAGGTCCCATTGGGGAATGTTGTGGTCCCATTAGGGATTGTTGAGGTCCCAGTGGGGATTGTGGAAGTTGGATTGGGGATTGTTGTGGAGGTCCCATTGGGCATTGTGGTGAATGTCCCGTTGGGCATTGTGGTGGAGGTCCCATTGGGCATTGTGGTGGAGGTCCCATTAGGGATTGATGTGTGGGTCGCATTGGGGATTGTGACGGGGGTGCCATTGGAGACTGTTGTTGAGTTAGTGACAGAGGTTTTGGTGGAGGCTGTCGTGTGGCTTGTGGTGGTGGTTGAGATTGCAGAAGGGTTTGAGGCTGTACTGCAAACTATCAATGTTGTGGATCCTGAGTTTGGCTTTGCTGTGGTTAAGAAATGAGGAGGCTTGAATGTAGGTCTTGGAGGCAGCTTTATCGGTGGACCATCCAGCCGGTGAGCTTTACACAAACTGAACACCATAAATACCAGTGCCAACACTGCCAGCATCTTCACTGGAAGAACACTCTTCATCTCTGATATCTAGAGATTAAAGACTTCATTCAACAAACTTTCTACATTACAGTTGCACATTTGAATTGATGTAAAATTATTGCATGTATGTCTTGGAATACAACCAATAACAAATCAATGGGAAAAGCTGTAATTAAAGATATCAAATTGGTTATTTTAATTATCATCAAAAATCAATAGAGCCAAATTGAAACACATTTCAATAAATAATGCAAAATGATAATTTATTTAAGTCTTACCAGTTGTTTTTGTTGTTGGTGATACAGATGACCAAGAGTCTTCAGATGTTTCTCAGTCTTCTGACCTTCTCCACTGTCACCCGTCAGACTTTTATACGTTGCAGCCGCCTCCACCTGCAGCTGCACCTGTGCGGTTGATTCATTTCATTATTGATATTTCTAGAAATGTTTAAATGTGTCAGCAAGAAAATGTTAGTTTTGGTTCCTCCCAATGTTTCATCCTAATCCTCCCTCATCTACCATCTTGGAGAGTTTCAGAACACTTTTCTTTGAAGTTGTCATAAGGCTAATTGAATTTACCTGAGTTTAAATGGAACTCTGCTTTCTTGATATCCTTGTAACTGTGAGATATGTTCAGAGATATTCAGTGTCTGTAAGGGTTACTGATTGTACTTAAATGATTTAACATGGACATAAGCATCTGTTTTGGTTCCCATTTAAATCAAGGTGTCAATGTTTGGCTAGTTGGGATGAGTCAGTTAGCCACTATTCAAGACTTTCAGGTCCTTTTCCTGCCACTTCAGATCCTTAAATCCTGAGTGTTCTCAATTTGGGAGGATCAGTATTTAGGGTGGACCCGACTTTTCTGTCAAGCAAGTTTAAAGCAATGCAAAACTCATTATTTTGATTACCTGATTAACAGTTAATGTAATTCACTATTATAACCATACTGTAAGTGACCTAACACACGGTTTTATATTCAGGGCTGGAACAGGTTTTGCTACATTAAGAATTCATCCTGACTGGAAACCATTATTCAGCTCATAATAATAATAATAATAATAATAATAATAATAATTCATTCATTTTCTTTTCGGCTTAGTTCCTTTTTATTAATCCGGGCTCGCCACAGCGGAATGAACCGCCAACTTATCCAGGACATGTTTTACACAGCGGATGCCCTTCTAGCTGCAACCCATCTCTGGGAAACATCTATACACACTCATTCACACTCATACACTACAGACAATTTAGCCTACCCAATTCTCTTGTACCGCATGTGTTTGGACTGTGGAGGAAACCAGAGCACCCGGAGGAAACCCACGCGAACACAGGGAGAACATGCAAACTCCACACAGAAACGCCAACTGACCCAGCCGAGGCTTGAACCAGCGACCTTCTTGCTGTGAGGCAACAGCACTACCTACTGCGCCACTGCGTCACCTAATAATAATAATAATAATAATACAAATAATAAAAAGAAAATGGCAATAAAAATGATGCGTTACAATTATTAAAACATCACATTTTTTCACAATATTAGGAACAGTCAATTTAGTCATTTAAAATTTAGTAAGGCTACATTAAAAGATAAAAGGTTAAGAGAGGTCAGACACTCATGTTGGATGAGTGTTTAAAATGAGTTGAATTAACACAATTTATTTTGGGAGTCAACTTAATTGTTTGATTTTTCTATTCATTTAAGTTAACTTTATCGACTTGTGTTGGGACAACGTGAAGTAGCCTAGTTGTGTGGAACCCAGTATTTTTACAATGCAGTATCCGCTAACATTCATCCCAAAGGTGTTTTATTGGGTTGAAGTCAGGACACCGCATGAAGTCGAACAAGCCTAAAGAGTAAATTATCATCTCCACCGCCCTCATCAGCTCATTTAAGTGTTTTTTTTGGGGGGGGTTTTATACCTTATACCTTGTTCGCATCCATGATGTGAACCTCCCGTTCCACCACATTCCAAAGGTGCTCTATTTGATTGAGTTCTGGTGACTGTGGAGGCCATTTGAGTACAGTGAACTCATTGTCATGTTCAAGAAACCAGTCTGAGATGATTCATGCTTGGACTCATCAGTCCAGGCAATGTTTTTCCAATCTTTTATTCTCCGGTTTTGGTGAGCCTGTGTGAATTGTAGCCTCAGTTTTCTGTTCTTAGCTGACAGGAGTGGCATTCAGTGTGGTCTTCTGCTGCTGTAGCCCATCCGCCTCAAGGTTGGACGTGTTGTGCGTTCAGAGATGCTCTTCTGCAGACCTCAGTTGTAATGAGTGGTTATTTGAGTTACTGTTGCCTTTCAGCTGCAACCAGTCTGGCCATTCTCCTCTGACCTCTGGCATCAACAAGGCATTTGTGCCCACAGAACTGCCGCTCACTGGATGTTTTCGCTATTTCGGACCATTCTCTGTAAATCCTAGAGATGGTTGTGCTTGAAAATCCCAGTAGATCAGCAGTTTCTGAAATACTCAGACCAGCCCATCTGGCACCAACAACCATGCCACGTTCAAAGTCATTTAAATCACCTTTCTTGGTTTGGTTTGAACTGCAGCAGATCGTCTTGGCCATGTCTCTAAATTCATTGAGTTGCTGCCATGTGATTGGCTGATTAGAAATTTGCGTTAACAAGGAGTTGGACAAGTGTAGCTAATAAAGTGGCAGATGAGTATGTGTACTGTATGTGTACTGTATGTGTATGTGTGTGTGTATATATATATATATTTATTTATTACAGGCCAATTCATTGCACTTGTAATCTGGTTCTCCGTCATATCTAATTTTCTGTGCTGTAGGTTAGTTTAGAGTTCTCACATAACGTGTAAACAGACACCCAATCCCAGCAGACATAAAGAGGCCACTTCTGACGTGCTCTCGTATGACTGTCTGAAAGATGCACACAATCACTATTGTGTTTTATTCTATTCATATGTAGAACACGCTGTTTCCCTCAGTTCCATGAAAACCCAATCACAACTTTCTTAGTACTGCACATTATGTGGTATTAAACATTGACCATCAACCTTGCAAACTTATTTCAAACAAATGATTCCACTTAAGAAAACTGAAACAAAATTTATCATACTGTAATTTCAGGATTATCCCTTTTTGTTTTATACTGTCACCCATCAGACTTTTACACGTTACAGCTGTTTTATATACTGTCATTTTCTGTTCTGTTTCTACTGCTTTCATCAGTAAATCAATATAGGTCTGACAAACGGTAAACTCAGAAGTAAAAGCCTAACAGTTCTGCAAATTAAAATTATTTTAAACATCCATTCATTCATTCATTCATTTTCTTTTCGGCTTAGTCCCTTTATTAATCCGGGGTCGCCACAGCGGAATGAACCACCAACTTATCCAGCATGTTTTACGCAGCGGATGCCCTTCCAGCTGCAACCCATCACTGGGAAACATACATACACTAACGGCCAATTTAGCTAAAACCGGAGCACACGGAGGAAACCCACCCCAACAGAACACGCTAAGGGGAGAACATGCAAACTCCACACAGAAATACCATACCGACCCAGCCGAGGCTCGAACCAGTGACCTTCTTGCTGTGAGGCGAATGTGCTACCCACTGCGCCACAGCGATGCCCTATTTTAAACAGGTTTTAGGTTTTAAAGTTCATTAAAGGCTAATGTAAATTTATGCACGTCTGTTTGACATTCTACGTATTTAATAGATGAAATGGAACTACAAATATCAAAGAACGATCATAGAAGGCTGCGGTGATTTTAGGAATAAAACACTTAAATACTGAGTGCATATCGACTGATCTGTAATAACAGAGAAAGCAGCTTACTGCTCATCCTTGTGTAGAGTATTATTACATTGTAGTCATCACAGCATCATCTTAGTTTCAATCTTACTGAAAATCCAGCACTGAATTGTGCATTTTCTGAAACTTAAAGGGGACCTATTATGCCCCTTTTTACAAGATGTCAAATAAGGCTTTGATGTCCCCACAGTGTGTATGTGAAGTTTCAGCTCAAAATACCCCATAACTCTGTGAAACTGCTTCCTTAAGGCTTTGATCCAAACTGTGCCGTTTTGTTGCTTTAAATTCAATTGAGATTAGGGATGGGCGATATGGCCTAAAATCCATATTGCGATATACATTGCAGCCTCTTGCGATAACGATATATATTGCGATATATAAATTATAATAGAACCATTTCAGAACAGGTTACATAGACCCTTAGGAAAGCCAAACTGCTATTTTTTTAAGAAATAAAGAAATGTTGCATGTCATTTTGAGAACATTTATTGTGCAAAAGCAAAACTGTAATTAAACAACACAATGTTGCAGATAAATAAACTAAATGTAGTGCCTTTCAGAAAGAAAGACTTTTCTTTTAAGTCCTTGGTTCCTAAATGCCAAGTTGCAGAGAACAAAAAAAACTGGTGTTTAGTTAATGTTCTACTTAAGAAAAACGTCATTTGAATTTTGGATGTCAGTTAACACCAAATAATTTATTTAAGTAAACCATTCAGCGCTTTATTTCATAGTTTGCATTAATATTAACAGGATTGCTTGATTTTTAAACAACCTGGCCGCCCAAGTAAAATCTGTGTGGGAAGCGCTGTGTGGGAATCTGTGTGACAAGCCACGATATGCCATGCATCAGTCTCGCAAGTTGTGCGACACGTCGCCATTCGGTGCCATGCGTTGCTTAATGCTGTTGTTGAGAGCGTCAGCATGTGCTACAGTCACAATAGATTTCCAACGTAATACACCATAAGTTAGTGTTAAGAGCATGTTGTTTTACCGTGGCCGAGTGAATTAAGTTATCAATCAAGCATATTAAAAAAGAAAATTGCACATGTGCGACTAAATAAATTTTCCAGTTCGCACACGTCTATTTTTTGTCGCAAACGCGAGCGAAATGGTCGCACTGTCGAGCCCTGTCCATATTTATTCAAGATGATGCGTTGCAGCCGGCTGCAGCTCGTTGCTCTTAATCTCACGGGTAGATTGCGTCATCAAACATGCATTATCGCGATAGTGCAATAGAATTAGAATCTCTATCGTAGGCAATTTTGTATCGTTTATATCGCATATCGTTTATATCGCCCATTACTAAATGAGATTGTGCTTTTCTTCAAAAGAGGGCGGAGCTACAAACACAGACGTCATCATTTATACATCCTAAAGCCGCGGTCAAACTGCACTTTACTCCCCATAGACTTCCATTCATCTGCACGCGAATGCGTCAGACCGGAAACGCAGGGTCATGCGTCAGGTTTCGCATTTCGCTGCCGTGCAAAGTTCAAGCTTGGTGAACTCTGAACTGCGAAATCGCATCACTTGACTGCGTGAGACCAATCCAGTATCAAAACATGACCTCTCTGAACAGAAATTTAAAACATGGAGCAATCGCTCGCTTTTTTAATGTCTAATCATCTTGTTTAATCCCGCCCCTTTTCGCAGCGCCGTACGACAGAATTTCGCAAGCTCAAACTCTAGTGTGACTGCGGCTTAAAGCTCCACATTTATAATGCTATTAGTCGCTGACATCATCTGCAGCAGGTATGGTGTTAAACTCGGACGGCAGATAGCTGTTTCGCACCATACCTGCCAACACTCCCGTTTTTCCCGGGAGTCTCCCGTATTTCAGACCCATCTCCCGTATTTCAGACCCCCCCCCCCCCCCCCACCATTCTGCAGACTGTTTTAATCAAGTGTGATTTATAAAAATAAAATTAATTAATTTGTACCATTTATAGGCTGGCTATATCCACACAATGTCACATTGCGTTAAATCCCTTTATAAAACTGATATTTGCATAATAGGTTGCCTTTAAATGATGTTTTTCATAGTTCAATGACCTTAACCTTGAAAGGAAATGTAACCAGCTTAGTTTACAATGTTTACATTACTTACATTAAATCTAAATCCCAAATATCTGAAACAACAACAGATTGTTTAGAATTAATTAACGTCCCTTTTAATGTTATTGATTCTCCCCTTTATAATGGCACTGAATATTAACAATATTAAAGCAATAAAATTCAAATAATACACAAGTCAAATAAATAAAAGTTTATTAAAGCACCAGCACACTTTATTCAGAGGCTTTATGGGTTTATTAAACTCACACAGGTCCCACCACCGTCATAGTGACCCTATCACCATTCAGAAACATCAGAAGATTGCGTTCTTAAAGGGACAGAAATCAAAGGCTGTTGCTATGGAAACAATGGAACGTTATGTTTTTAAAGTAACATAAATTAAATGCTGTTACCATGAGAACAATGGGATATTCGGCTTTTTAAATGTGACAGATATCAAAGGCTGTTGCCATGGAATCATCCTCTTAAGTCGTGACGTATCAGTGACGTATGGAATACTGTTTCCCGGTCCAAGCCTCATTTGAATTGAGTAAATATTCCTTTATGATCATTTTTTGGTCCTATCACACATTAAAGTGTATTTTATATCAAATCATGGTGTACACAACAGTCTCTGGGCCTGCTGCATCACAAATACCAAAATTTTTACAGTTTATAAGAAAATGTATCTCTTTCTAGCCATCGGATATTAAGCATGGATGAGTTCAGATGCAAAAGCCAAAATGAGGTAATGACATTAAGCGAATGCTTTAGGCACGTAGTACATGTTCAACAAATATATTTGCTTCAAATCATCTAAATCGCAGCTTCAGCGCATTCAGAAACAACAGTTTGTTGGCAAAAACCGCTAAACGTCACAGCAAAATCCGCTATGTCCCGAGAACCAATCAGAAGGCGCGAATTGAATCATATGTTTTTAACGTAGCAGCGCTCTGATACGCCGGCTTTTATGAGGAGAGTTTTATTCCACTTTCGATTTAGTTTTAAAAGATGGAGCTTATTGAATTGCTTGAGGCTGTCCGACTGTCAGTGAATGGCAAATGAAAACGTCCCGTACCTCAAAACTCTGTGCACTTTAAGAAAAAGAAAACACACTGTAAAGTCAGAAGCAGGCACGTGCACACATAGGGCTCAACCTGTGCAGTGTACATGCCCTTTTGAGTCTGGGATATAAAGTGCCCTTCCAAAATGAATGTAAGTGCCCCACCCACCCCCCGGGACTGTCAACCCACTGTTTTATCCCACATATTAGGATAAACAAGAGACAAAAAAGAGACCAAGACCTTGAGTATGGTGAGAATGAATGAATGACAGCTTCTAAAATGTTTGAGAGAGACATTCCCCTTTTGCCCAGTAGACCCACCTTGTGTTTTATTTGCTAATTTAAGCTATTTTTAAAAAAGATAAACATAATATATAAAACTAAACCTTATTTATATTACTTCATATTACCTATACGTCTGATTAGCTTTTATATTAATGGACAATGCACAGATATTGATGTTTCACAATGTTTTACACTACATTATTTGAATGTGACCAGCTTAGTTTACAATGTTTACATTGCTCTACTTACATTACATCTAAATCCCAAATATCTGAAACGACAACAGATTGTTTAGATTTAATTCATGTCAATTTTAATGTTGTTGATTAATGCACTTACGTGACAGATTTCATTCATTTAATTTCCTTCTGCTTAGTCCCTGGTTTATCAGGGCTTACCACAGCGGAATGAACCACCATTTATTTGACAGATTTATGTTTTTTTTTATTTTAGATGGTTTGTGTATTGTGTTTTATGTTTTGTAAAATAATTTCTAGTTGCATCTTTAGTGATTTTTCAGCTAAGTGCACTGTCTTGATAGGTGGATTTAGAGGTTTTTGCAAAAAAACCACAAGTGGATTTAGCTGGTTTTGACGCAAAAGAAAATCTACCTTGATAAAAATCAAAGAATTGTTTAAAGTGACCTTTTTGAAAAACAGTTATTTTATTTACCAGCTAATAACCTTATCATTACCTATAAAATGAAACTTCTGAACCTAATCAGAGGAAAATGCTCATTTACAGAAAAAGAGGGATTTAGAGGGCTTTGCATCTGAACTCTTCATATATATACATATAGTGCGATTGTGATTTTCAAAAGTATTTCATCGCTTTGTAAACATTTGTTATTACCATTTGATGATTTGACGAGTCTCCCCATACAGTTTGATAGAGCGCTTGGACCTGGAAGCCGCTTCACGTGACGTCACATTTAACAAGTGGATTGGAATGTTTTAATAGTTACATAAATTAAAAGCTGTTACCATGAGAACAATGGAATGTTGTGCTTTAAGAACATGACATTCCAAAGATTCCAAGCTAACAACTTTTGCTTTCTGTCACTTTTTAAAATAACATAAATTAAATGCTGTTACCATGAGGACAATGGAATGTTGTAAAGTGACAGAAATCAAAGGCCATTGCCGTGGAATCATTGGAATGTTGTGTCATTGGAAGTGACAGTGATAATCCGGCTGATCAGAAGTATTGGTACTGAGATAACATGTCGATTCTGTAGTTCATATCTACATAATGCCGTAGGTCAGAGGAGTGAATCATGCTGTTGTTCCATTCCCTTGCAGTGTTGCATTCGTAAGTGATGTTGCGCTCTGTGGTGATGTTGCGCTCTGTGGTGATGTTGCGGTCACTGGTAATGTTGCATCTGTCATTGATGTCGTGATTACTGGTGATTTTGGAGTCAAACACTCAAAGAAATACTTAGAGGCAACAATGAAGTGACACTCCCTCACCAAAATACTGCTCAATCTGTAAAATAGAAGATCCATATTCATTCTTTATTGTAAGATTTAAGATAAATACATAATTATATACAGTTGAAGTCAGAATTATTAGCCCCCCTGAATTATTAGCCATCCTGTATATTTCTTCCCCCAATTTCTGTTTAACGGAGAGGTTTTTTTTCAACACATTTCTAAACATAATAGTTTTAATAGTTCATTTCTAATAACTGATTTATTTTATCTTTGCCATGATGACAGTAAATAATATTTAACTAGATATTTTTCAAGACACTTCAGTTAGGTTAACTAGGCAGGTTAGGGTAATTAGGCAAGTTATTGTATAATGATGGTTTGTTCTGTAGACTATCGGACAAAAAATATTGCTTAAGGGGGCTAATAAATTTGACCTTAAATGTTTTTAAAAAAACTAAAAACTGCTTTCTTCAGAAGAAAAAATATTATCAGACATACTGTGAAAATTTCCTTGCTCTGTTAAACATCATTTGGGAAATATTTAAAAAAGAAAAACAAATCAGAGGGGGGATAATAATACTGACTTCAACTATATATAAAATTCTTACTTATTTTTATACTCATTTACTTGATTTTCTGTTCTGCCAATTTCATGACAAATAAACAAATACATCAAAACATGCCATAGTGTGCCGGTTTCTCTTCTGAATATAGAAAAATTATAAACATTGAGACAATTAAAAAAATCATTCATTTCAACTTACGTTGTAATAGGTAGAGTTATTTCATTGGGCTTCTGTTTGGGTCTAGGTTTACTGTGAAGACAGATGACATGATAATAAGAATGTAATACAGTCATTTATTTAACTACATTGGTAAACTGTGCATATTTTATTATAAGTTATATAGTTTTATCACCTTGGTGAATTTACATTCCCTTTCCATGTGCTCTTGCCAGCCAAGATTTTTGGAAATATATTTTACAAAAAAAATGCAATTCAAAATATTCTTTTAAATTTCATTTTTTTTTTTTCAAACCTAGCAGTTCCAGATTGGAAATTGTGCCAAAACTAGGGATTTGTGATATTGATCAAAATTATCTTAATATTTTATTTTATTTCATTATTATTGATAATAGTAAAACAATATTGTGTTTTTATGCTTTTGTGCTGCTCTTGCCAGGTATTCTTTTCGTAGATAAATTAATATTACACTAACTGCCAGTAGGTGGCGACAAGACATTGTCTTAATGAGTGATTCACTGAATCATTCATTCAAAAAGCATTCAAAGCAGATTAAATGAATCAATGACTAATTGATTTATTTTTTATTTAATTAAAAAACATTTTTGGCTTTTTTTGGAATTATTTTTATTGACAAAAAAAACAATATTTTGTCTAAAATTTAGTTCACCCAAATATACATTTTTTGTTTGTTAAACTTAAAAATCAATATGAAATCAATCTTGCTTGTGTGATGCAACTTAAATATATGTTACAAATGTAATTAAAACAAACTCATACAAGGATACTTTTTGCTTTCGTAACTTAAATAATATGCTGTAACTGCATTCTAAAAGGCTTCCCCACAGATTGAAGCTTTTAGATTCTCCTGATGTGGTTTTGTTAACTTTTTCTGTCAAAGTGAGTGACAAACTCACCAAAATGACAATTTCTGAAAATATTACTATCAAGTATAAATATCGCACAGCCTTTATTTCAAACTAAGTGTATTTTCTTACATGCTGTTGATCACGGTCTTCAAGCAGGCGATGTCATCAGTGACGTCATCATCGATCAAGTCTTTTGAAGGAAAGAAAAAACAGTCAAGACCTCATTCAGCTGCGTTTAACTGCGTTGATCATTGTAAATCCGGATCTTACTAAAGCAGCTGATGTTGCAGACATTGAGCGACGGTGTCAGGCCAGAGTCACAGGCCCACTGATCACTGAGCTGAAACAAGCCATACAGATGCCAGACCAGACGCCGGGTGGAGAAGATATTTAAGGGGTTCGGGTTGGCGATGATTGTTTTGACCAAGCTGGTGTTGAAGCCCGTGCCACTGGCTTTGCAGACAACTGTAGCAGAATGAAGGAAAACAAGAGAAAACAGAGGGGTTGACCATTAATCTCTACTAGACACATATGCTGATATTCAGTCGTGATAATGAACATGCACATCAAGATACCTCAATATTTATTATTGAAACAACATTTAAAGTGCTTTTCATGAATGAACACATTGTATTTGCAGTGGTGTTCATAACAGCGCTGACTGCTTGGAGATTTACTTGGTTAATTAGCCTAATAATCTGGCCAACTATGCAGAAATATTGATTTGAACAATTCTGTGGCTATTTATAGGGTTATTGTTCGTTAGCACATGCAATAAGGCTGCAATAGTAAACCGTAGTTAACTTGTTAACTGGTAATCAGATTACATCTATGATTTTAATAGATTATTAGGCATTAACTAAGATATGCAACTCAGGCTCATTGGGAAAATATTCCCAGGGCTACATGTTCAAGAACAGAGTAATATGTGCTTGCAGGTACATAATGGCTGCATTTTGTGTGTAAAACTGCAAGACAAAGTTAAGGCCATATATTTTTTTGGTTCTCAAAAATGTACCTCTTGTCATGATTGTTTCTGGGGAAAGGAGCGAGGACTCAAATGCAGACCAAAAATGGGTTTATTAATTATAAAATAAGACAAAAAGTAACAAAAACAACCCAGAGGGGGTAAACATCAACAAAAGACAAAAACAAACTTGAACTGGGCTGGTGAGGAAAGGCAGGGCTGGACAAGATGAATTATGACAACGAACTGGCACAGGACAGCAGACAAGAGGGAGCTATAAGGGAGAAATAATTTGCAACAAACAGGTGAACATAATAAACTAATAATGGTTGGATAGATGGGAGCACATGACACAAAGAAACAACACAAGCCATGTGCTCAAGTGAAACGGGACTAGAACACGCAGCCAATAGGAGAACTCATTAACCGCGTGTTCACATGAAACACAACACTAAAGCATTCAGCCACAATGTAAACACCAGGCCACGTGCTTTGACAACGCCAACACAAACAGAACGCAAGACACAAGCACACAATTAATGCAGATCCAATCCGATTCCGGTCCCAGCGTCAACCGAAACCAACTAGACTGCGCTAGACTGCGGCCAAGACGGCGCTCATACAAAAGATGAAGACAGACAAGAACAGGATAAGAGGGGTCAACCCGATAAAACCAGAGCCGAGTACAACACACAAAACAAGACAGGACTAGTGTCTGGTCACCAAAACAAGAATTAACAAGACCGAAGTGGCAGAATCCTAACACCCCTGGGAACATATTTCCATTGAGCCTGGGATGAAGAAATGGACATCAGCTAAGATTAATAAAATCGTTTGTAGCTGTCATTGTAAGTTTAGTCACTCATGATGAAAACTACGAACAGTTTTATTAAAGGGCCACGAACCCCCCCTGTCTCAGCAGGGTGTTTTTACACCTCTAGTTTAGAAAAAAGTCAGAAAAGTGGGTGTGTCCAGCTCTCTTTAGGTGGGAGTGTCAGGGGAGAAAAAAGAGGGAAGGTTTTGCAAATATGGGAGTTTCCATTTGGGCACACGCTGATTTTCACAGAGGCAAAACAAACACATAGACGCAGGGGAGAAAGACAGTGACTGTTTACATGGACATTAGTAATCAAATTATTTGCCAAATTATTAATTTGTTGACTTTAACTGCAGTTTGGCACTTTCACTTTTCATTCAGGAACATTTCCTGCATGTCCCCCGTGACAAACGAGATCTTGAACTGCTGGAGATTGGAGTTTTAATGGAGTATTTGATACCGCGCGGCGAATGGGAGAAAAAAAAAAACTCGGTAGGTAGAGTCAGAAAGCCGTGTGTGTATAGACTATCCTGTCACAAAATGCGGCGAAAAATCTACACAACGGTAATAGTTTGATTGCGGTGTTTACATGTTTACATTCGGAGAGCAGCATTTACAGCGGATCTTTCAGTCTATAATATTGTAGTGATATTAATGTGCTGTAAACTTAGTAACAGTTCAAATAATTTTGACTAAGGTATGTTTTTAAACACTGAAAGAGCACTGCTGACGATACGAACTAACTTTGCCATCTGAATAAACAAACAGAGACCACCGATCACTTTCTTACCAAATCTGTAGCGACAGGACAATCAAAACGAACTGGAACCGCATCTTTTTTAAAAGGAGACGAGCGGCAAATCTGGATTTCACCATTTCCAGATGTGAAAAGCTCTCGGGTAAAAAAATGTTCCTCACAAACGCATTTCTGTCGCGTGCACTGTAATCCACACTTGAGTCCAGCTGCACTCTCATAGCGGGAAATGAAAACAAAACCTTCATTGCAGCTCATTTATACACAAAACACTGACGACCCATGTCTCCAAATTCTTGTTCTTTCACTTGTTTTGGCAACACAACGTGGCGTTTCTCTCTGTCGACTGAACACTGTAACAGGTAAAAACAGTCTTGAAGCTATCATGCATATAAATGAAGTTGCACTGCAAACACAATAGAGTGTGCTGATTGGTTTGAACCAAGTCTTTCTCATGAATTAATGCTGCACACTCAGAGATGTCACGATGCACTCGCCGGTACAAACATCCACTCTCCACGCTGGATTACACGCAAGTATCTAATCTCCGTGACGCAGCTTCAAAAATTAGTTTCAAACCGGAAGAACGAATTTGCTCAAAATAACGCAAAAACAACCCATTTTCACTTTTTAGTGCAACATATGTGTCCTAAAAGTGTTTATAGCAGCGCGGGACACAGATATGACCGTCAACAGCTCAAAACATGTGTTTTGGTGTTTCGTGACCCTTAGCTGATGTTTATTTTTTAGTTAAAGTCTAATAACACGTTACAATGGTAGTCATAATCTGAATACAGGTCATATTCATGTTATTAAATAGAGTTTATAGCTAATAATAACATTCTGCTGCATTTCTGGCATCTGGCTGTTTCTCTGTTGATTTGATCTGTTGATTGTCTTACGTTTAGTAATTGAGACCTTATTTAAACCGTCACATGTTGTACTTTATAATGCTTTTGCTATTAAATTTGATTGAAACATTTGTGTACTCCGAACATCTATATACACTTAGGCATGGGATGATATACCGCGGTTTGGAAAAGTCAAGGTTTTCATAACGGCAAAATTTTCTCCTTTTTCTTAAGGTATGTGTAAGATTTTTTTATTAACATTTTTTTATTTACATTTTTTTTAACAACAGCATCTCCAGCAGAAAAGATATCTAAAGATGCCAAACTAATGAAGACAGCAGACGTCAATGATTCATTTTCATTATTTGGCCTGGCACGTTTACTGCTCCAAAATATTATAAGTGTTTCTCAAAATAAAATATATTGTGTTCAAAGGGGAAAAAACTTAGTTTTTTACCCAGACATTTAAAAAGAATATATTTTAGAGCAGTAATCACAATACCGTGATAACGTGAAACCGTGATATTTTTATCCAAGGTTAACATACCGTCAGAATCTTAGGCCCATGCCTATATACACTACAAGTAGTTTTTGTTATTGTACTTGTTACTTTTTTGCAGCTTGCCTCAATATTATGATACTACCATGATAGAAGCTTCAGCAATTAATCACGACAAGAAAATCTGAATCCTGACGTCTCGAATTTTCATCCAGAAGGGAATCTTTAACTCACGTCTAGAGATGAGCTCCTCCACAGTCATTTTGTCCCCCATGGCTCTAATGACCTCGATCTGAGCCGCTTCCAGCTTCTCCTTCAGCTCACATTTACTCACGATCCGTGCGTCCGTCGCTCTGAACACCAGCAGAAGCAGAGCACATGCACACAGCATCTTCACTGAGAGAACGCTCTTCATTTTCTGATCTGATGGAGAACCAAAGATGCATTTATTAAACCAGCACTATTTGTTTTATTCACAGGGTGTCACGGTGGCGCAGTGGGTAGCACGATCGCCTCACAGCAAGAAGGTCGCTGGTTTGAGCCCTGGCTGGGTCAGTTGGCATTTCTGTGTGGAGTTTGCATGTTCTCCCCGTGTTGGTGTGGGTTTCCTCCGGGTGCTCCGGTTTCCCCCAAAGTCCAAACACATACGCTATGGGTGAATTGAATAAGCTAAATTGGCCGTAGTGTGTGCTTGAATGAGAGTGAATGGGTGCTTCCCAGTGTTGGGTTGCAGCTGGAAGGGCATCGGCTGTGTAAAAACATATGCTGGATAAGTTGGCGGTTCATTCTGCTGTGGCGACCCCTGGTTAATAAAGGGACTAAGCCGAAAAGAAAATGAATGAATGAATGTTCAATTCACAGTATAATTGCGGTCAAAATAACTAATGTTTTTCATTCATCGTGACGGAAAATTGTGGAAATTCCAAGGACGTCAGCAGGGCCTGTATTCACAAACCATCTTAAAGAGATAGTTCACTCAAAAATGAATCTTCACTCAGTATTTTCTTGCCCTCAATTGGTTATAAACCTTTCTGGGTGTATTTATTCTGTTGAACACAAAAGAAGATATTCTGAAGAATGCTGAAAACCTGTAACCATTGACTTCTACAGTAGGAAGTACAAATACTATGGATGTCAATGGGTACAGGCTTTCAGCATTCTTCAAAATATCTTCTTTTATGTTCAACAGAAGAAAGGAGCTCCATAAAGGTTTGAAACGAGTAAAAGGGCGAGTAAATAATGACAGATTTTTCTTTTTTGAGTGAACTATCCCTTTAAAGGAGAAAAATTGAAAAATAATGGACGTGTCAGTCCTAAATTTTAGTATTTTATCACTAAAACTGATATCCTAAATCAGTGAAACGATATAGAAGTAGTGAAAAGATTCCTAAAAGAGTCTCTAAACCACAAACTATCCTTAAATCTGCTTTAGAAGGAAAACATTTTAGAAAATATTTGACCACAATTAGTTTTTAATGAGTTAAATCTTCCCAAATTCAATCATTCATTCATTTTCTTGTCGGCTTAGTCCCTTTATTAATCAGGGGTCGCCACAATGGAATGAACTGCCAACTTATCCAGCATATGTTTTACGCAGCGGATGCCCTTCCAGTTGCAACCCAACACTGGGAAACACCCATACACTCTTGCATTCGCACACATACACTACGGCCAATTCAGTTTATTCAATTCACCTGTAACGCATGTCTTTGGACTGTGGGAGCACCCGGAGGATGCACCCAAAATATATTTTCAAAATAAAGGATTGGTGCAAATTATTGCTGTTTTATATATATTTTTCTTTGATGTACATTTTCATTTATCGTTACTATCTATGAGCTCTCTATAATTACTAATTATCATTCATTATTATCAGTTAGCTTGTAACATTGGAAGAAATTTTTTATTGAATGTCTATAATATTAAAAGTAACACTTTATTTGGATGGTCCATTTGAGTATTAGTAGACTGTCTGCTTATTATCTGTTGATATGCTCCTGCAACAGACTTTTAACTAACTATAAGAAACTTTTCAAGTACATGTCAACCTACACCAACCCTAACAGTCCACTTATAATCTAATGAGAATTAGTTGGCATGTAGATGCAATGCAACTTAAATTCATCAAACGAACCATCAAAATAAAGTGTGACCTACTGTATTAAAAATCAAAGAACACATTTTTTTTTCATAAAGCACTTCTTCTCTTAGCCTGCATTCATCTAAGATCATATCTTTGATCTTGAATACTTTATTTGATTATGGCAACATAATACCATAACAGTATGAATACATAAGATTTAAGAGGAACGTCTTAGTTTAAAACTTTTGATGGTAAGCGATAAGGTAAAATGTTCTGTGAATATGGGCCCAGAAAAAAACAACAATTTATAGATATACTGCAATAGATAAGGATTATTTAAAATGGTACATTTGATCAAATAAATGCAGCCCGGGTGAGAATTAGAGACATATTTAAATCATCCCAAACATTTGAAAAGTATATATATTTAATATATTTAGGCAGTGAAAATTCTACCAAAAATGTATTAAATTAAGTCTTACCAGCTGTTGGAGAAGCAGATGAGTGAAAGTCTTCAGATGTCCTCAGTCTTAATTGTCTGACTTTTATATGTTCCAGTCCCCTCCAATGCAGCTCCACCCGTGTTGCTGATTCACCGCACAATTAACACTAAGATTAACCGTTTTTTTGTGTGGGTGTCTAGATTTTTTCCAGAAAATTACGACCTGCTGAGTTTTGGTTCCTCCCAAGCTTTTCTTCCACCCAAACCGCATGTCTTGGAGCTGAAAACATCCTCGTTTCAATAGAAATTGACAAACTTTTAGATCAACTCAGCTTGTGTGTATACAATTTTAAAATTATTATAATAACTGAAATGACAAGAATATCATGGCTGCAGCAGACATGTGTAATAATAGAGGTCAGAAGTCGCTCTTTAAAGCTTTAAATCCCCACTGTTATTTATTTGGGTGGATCTGTTGACAGTTTCTTGTAAAAACTTAATGCTTCTGTGAAAGCACTTTTGGGGCATGGCACTATCATTTAAAGACCTGAAACTCACAATCATTTTAATCAAGAATTAGTTACCTAATTTAATTCTCTCATTATGAATTATACAATAGAAGCAGTTCTAATCAAACTCGATCTGATTTCTGCATTGTCACACTCAGAAATACTGTAAAGGTAAAAATTCTGTCACTGGGGCAGTAACCTTTAAAAAGATGCACTTTTGTACCATACAGGTGGACATTAGTACCTTTTGGGTACACTTTTGTACCTTCAAGGTTCACTTTTGTACCTTTTAAAGTACTATGAGGTACACATTTGTACTTTTTGGGTATTAATATTAGGGCTGTGCAAAAATATCGATACATCTAACTATCGCGATAATTTCTTTTACGATAGTGTATCGATAGTCCAACCTCAAGTATTTGCCAAATGACGTCCTCCTTCGCTCCTGTAGATGTCGCTAACGATCAACAAAACGCCAAGTAGTACGATTTTAGAGAAGCAAAAGTGATCATGGCATAAAATATTGTGAGATGCATTTCTGTACAATAAATTTATGTAAATATTATGGTAGTGGTTGCTTTAACTGACGCAAGAGCGTAATGACGGGAAGAAATGAAATGCGCGGGAGGGACATGCACAGTTCAGATTCTATGTGGAGAGAGAGAGAGCCGGCAGATGTCTGCAACTGCTGGGTATTATTGATCTAGGGAAAAACACAAACAAAAGAAGTTCGTCCCAATGTTCTACATCTGTGTATGCCTGCATTGATTTCGTGGACCCATTTACCTGCGACTGAAGATACAGAACGACAGAAACCCCTCTTACAATATAAAGGTGCCTCCAGGTTTTAGAGCTGACGTGTGGCTGCACTTTGGTTTTAACACTATTATGGCCGATGGCCTATAGACATCATGATGCTGAGGCGGCATCACCGATCCTCCGCACCGCCCCCATTCCAAACACGCTCGTGAAAAATGCACACTCAGACGCCGTTTACACTGATACAGCTTAGTTTTAAAATGGCATTTCAGAATGAAAATGATCCACATTCAATCTGGCGTTTCATCTGGCATTACTGAACAGCCCTCTGTCTACTGAAAACGCACATCACCTGACCACACACACACAGACACAGCCACACACACACACACTGTCATGCACTCGTCTGAGCTCCAGAGAACAGTGCGGACTGTATATTTTATACAGTCATTGGTACGGACAGTTTATCAAGGATGCACCGCTGGATCGCATCTCACTATAAGTTAGTTGTTAAACGTGATATTTAATTAATCTTGTCTCTATGTAACGACTCTTCTGTCTTTTGATTCTCTCAGGTAACGTGTCACAGCGTCAGTACACTGTCTTTCGCTTTCATGCTTGTACTAAGTAATTTTAGTGAAAACCTCAGATACTGTTGGTTGGTTCCTGTTGTTTGTGCACCTTTTTTACCAAGCAAGTGTGTGGATGCCACAACGGCACAGTTCACTCTGCCTAGTCATGCCAGAGTCCCGCGGGAAAAAAAGTGATTGACAGGTGGTAATTTGTGTGTAACTTATCTTTATTTATTTATTTATTTATTTATGATTTGGTTATGAGTAAAACAAAGGCCATGCAGGTCAGGTAGTTGAAACGGTAGGCGACAAATAATTAATTAGTTATGAATTTATTAATTATTCATAACTAATTCACCTCCCCCTATGACAAAGATGCCATGGTCCATCGCCATGTTTCACATTAGACACCGTACGATGCCAAATTGGTCAACATAGCCCAACCCTAAACGCTATACCAGGGAGTACTGAATTAGACAAAAAGATAAATGCCATTTGTAAGCTTTGCAATATACATAGTCCTCTGTTCAATCACACTGTGCAGTTTTAATGAACTGGAATGGATGGAAAATAAATTGGAATTGGAATTTTTATTTGTCTGCCGACTTTATCAAGTTGTCAATATAATGTGACACACATACTAATACAAACTATTGCAATACATCGCAATAGTTATTGTATCGTGGCCCATGTAACGCGATATGTATCGTATCGCGAGCCCCTTGCAAATACACAGCCCTAATTAATATGTTCCTTTAAGGTAGGGGTGTCAAAATGAATTGTTTCTTCAGTGCACCACGATGCAGACGTGGACAATTTGATATCGGTTCAGTAATAGATCATAACCTTACTATGGCAAGGGAGGTGAGCGTGAGTAATTAAAACACTCCAGCTACTTAGTCAGAAACCTATAAGTCACTCAGTCAGAAACCTATAAGTATTTGGGCATTTACATCAGCAGTTCTTTCACATTGAAAACACACATTGAGTGCGTTTGTTCTCGTTTACATCAGAGATTGTATTTTTTATGGAGGTTACGTCCTTTTGGAGTTAACAAGAAGCTCATCATGTTGTTTTATAAAGCAGTTCTTGAAAGCATTGTTAGATATGGTATCACACTGTGGTTTGGCAACCTATCTGTTCAGTGTAAATCTAAGTTGATCTCTTAAAGACAGGATGGAAAATAGTTGGGCATGATGAGTTTTTTAATCCTCAAGTTTTATATGATAATTGTGTCCTCAATCAGGTGGAAAGGATTGTGAACGATCCAACTCATTTTTTGTTTCCACATTATGAACTGCATCCCTCTGGAAGAAGATATTGTCATGATCACCAGCGAGATCCTACCACTAGAGATCGCTGGTACACACACACACCCATTCACAAGGACTACAATTCTGCTGATAAATGGACTACATATCCAGTCATGCCACACACACACACACACTCCTGATGCAAGTCACCACTGATTGCTAACCCTCAGCTGAAGCCACTCAAGGACTAACTCATTGCACTATATATTCAGTACACAAACACACAAATGATGCTGAGTATTGTTTAGCTGTTGCTGTCTGTACGTAAGCGTTTACCCTGTTTTCTGTGTTTTTGACCTTGGACTGATTATTGTGTTTTGAACCTTTGCTGCCTGCCCTGAACCTTCTGCCTGTTTTGGATTACGTTTCTGGATTTTCTTCTACACTGTCAATGCTGGTTTTTGATCCCTGCCTGTCTGACTATTTTTATAATAAAGCTGCATTTGGAACTACCCCGGTTTGCATAGCTTCCCTTTCGCAACAGATATAGAGTCCCAAAGTGTAGGTTGAACCGTTATAAGAAATCCTTTGTACCTGTTTCAGGTTTATTTAACAAGAGTCTATCTTAATTAGCATTATAAATTATGTAACTGCTGTATTTTTGTATTGTTTTTATGGAATGTCTGCAGCAATATGGTGATGCCCATAACAAATTTCCTGTCAAGGACAATAAAGTTTACTACTTAACGCAAAAACTCTGCACAATTCACTGCGTGTGTGTTTGCTGGACAGTCTTTCACTGACACTTACAGCAGAAGCCCGTATTTCACTCCTGTGGAGAAATTAAAGTAAACTCCATTTCTGCCTCTCTCTTTCTCTCTCTTACTGTGGACATTCGATCTGCTGCGTGAGGTAACGTTTCCTCTCCTCTCAGCTGTTACAGCGATACTTCTGGATACAAACACAAGCGCGTGTCTGCAGAGCAAGTTTTCTCCACCGCGTCTATCATGGATCAGCTGTGAACGCCGCTGCTGTTTATAAGCGTCACTCATCAGTAAACAGCATTAGAGCCAATCACTGCCCTTTCTGTTGAGCGGGTGACCAATCATAGGAGTGTAAGAACTTGCTCAACAACGCTCGCTACATTTGTTTATTTGCTATAAATGCTCGTGTCGTTCTGTGCATGTACTTGAGTTTATAAACATACAGTTCATATATCTGACTGTTTGTATCTAAATATTAGTGCAAGAATTGTTGTGCTGTGAAGTAAAATATAAAATTGTGTATGGAAGGCATCGTCAAAGCACCGTGATGCACTGAGATATCGAATTGAGCCGAATCGATGGCATGATAATCGTAACCCGAACCAAACTGTGAGACCAGTGTAGGTTCACACCTCTACTTTAAGGACATGTTAGCACTGTGATTCATTTGTGTTAAATATTTAGGCAATATTTGAGCAATACTGAGAAAAAACTAAACAAAGAAAGAGTTCAGATGCAAAGAAACCTCTAAATGTCATCTGAAATTGTCTTCTAAAGTGAGCATTTTTGTCAGTCTTTTATGTTTATGTTCAGTTGTTTCACTTTTAAGGCAGTTAAAACAACATATCAAGTGCCATACACACGGCAGCCTGAGAAAAAATGCTCATTTTAGAAGAAATGTTTTTGCATCTGAACTCTTCAAATTCAGACTTGATTGTCACAATACCCTTTGATATTTTTATTAAAGTTGAACCAAAAGCACATGGAGTGAGAATAAAACATATATAAGTCTAAGACAGATTTTTAGATAACAGACTTTAGTGCTTTTTGTTGTTAATAAAGGCACTAAGCCGAAAAGAAAATTAATGAATGAATGAATAATTGGAAAGCTTGTTCGGAAATTCTGATTTGGGTCAAAATCAAGGGATCAAGGGTATGTTTATGCACTGTAAAAAAATAAAAAGTTGAGTTAACTTAAAATTTTTAAGCAACCAGATGCAAAGAAATTTTGAGTTTATTAAACTTCAGTGGTTGAAGTTGTGCCAAATTATTTTTTTAAGTTGACCGAAAAGGCTGGTTTAAGTCAAGTATACTTTATGGAATAATTTGGCACAACTTTAAACATTGTAGCCTTATAAACTCAAAACTTCTTTTCAGCCAGTTGCTTTAAAATTTTAAGTTAACTCAACTTTTTATTTTTTGAAAAGATATGGAGAAATAAAAATTTTAAGTCTACTCAACTTAATATTTTACTTTCATCAAACAAACAGTACCAGACATGCAGCTGAATCATTTTTATGAGTAAATTCAACTCTGAGCTCAAAAATATGTCCACCTTATTTACAATTTTAATCTGAGTTAACTATTTGTTAGTTGGATTTTTTACAGTGTGTAAACGTCCCTCATTCACTTCAGTCACTGAAGTGTTTAGGAAGGATTCACCCTAGGGAACAAGGGAAGGAAAGTTTGTGAGTGCGTGTCTAAAAGTGAAGTGGAAAACATTGAATGTGTAAGTTGACACGGCCAGTATTTATTTAAATAATGTATTTTAATTAGTTTTATTATTAGTCTGAAATTTCTCGTGGTTTTGTTTAAAGGGGTGGTCGACTACGATATCATATTTTAAACTTTAGTTGATGTGTAATGTAGCTGTGTGAACATAAACAACATCTCTTAATGTAAGATGATCAAAGTTCAATGCAAAGAGAGACATTGGCTTTTACAGAGTTAGCTTAGCAAAGACTACAGCGAACAAAGTTTGGGGACTACAAAAAAATACATCTGGGCTAGTCAGATCACAAGGGCTTCTGGTTACGCCAACGCAATCTCACGGCAATTCGTAACTTTTTGATTTAGTGGCTAATTCGTATGAATTCGTACAATCTAATTCATACAATTTAGTACGATTTGCTCATCAACCAATGATGGTTGGGTTTAGGGGTGGGGTTGGGTGTCACGCCTCCTTTTTAAAATCGTACATTTTCGTACGACTGATCTCATATGAGTTCGTACGAATTAGCCACTAAACTGACAAAACGTAAAATACTTACGTTTTGTCGTGAGAACAGGCTGGTTATGTGCATTCATCTCGCGCGCGCACACACCCTGCACAGTGAAGGGGCGTGGCCAGAGGCGCTGTGATGTTATAGCAGAGAAAGCTAAAATGCCATCCAAATGCTGCTATTTATTTGATATTTGGGCTTCCAAAGGACACAACACAAAGAGAGAAGTGCTTAAAGTTTAATTTTAATTATGGTCCAGAGAATTATAAAAAAAAAATATATAGCTAGCATTAAACAAAGGAGCGCTTCCCAGAATCTCTCCCAGTTCAGTGCTGGATTCGGCTAAAACTCCGCCAACCGACGAAGCTGTGGATTGTGAGCCACAACCTGTAAGTGTTTTTATTTGTTAAAATTTATCAACTACATCAGCGCCAGTGGTGTAGTGGTTAGTGCGTCGACACATGCACTCCGGTGCTCACGGCGATCCGAGTTCGATTCCGCCTCGCGGTCCTATGCCAATCCTTCCCCTCTCTCTGCTCCCCATGCTTTCCTGTCAATTCTCCATACTGTCCTATCAAAAATAAAGCTGAAAAACTCCGAAAAAATATTTATAAAACAAAAAAATAAATAAATAAATAAAATTGATCAACTACATGCACAGCGTTAACGGTATGTTGTAGCGAGGACGTAAACAATGGGAAATGCTGTTTAGCACCGCTAACAATTTAGCTACAAATTCATATTTATCAGTCAAATTGCTGTAATCAGCCACAATCTTCAGCAGCGTTGCAGTGTCTCTCAATGCGGACGCTTGCCATGCGTTCTACATCTCAAATAACAAACTCGCAAAAGATATGAGAACATTTCATATTACTTACACATGCTTATAACCTGAATATATGTGAAAGACACTTGTCAGATTTTATTTTAGAAAGCAGGCATGAGGCTCAGCTGTGTGCTCTTCATTCTTCTGTCTGATTCAGGCAAATAACGCTGCTAACAGCTGCACTGACTAAATGTGTTTACACAGCGCAAAAAACGCATGCTTGTAGGGGTGTGACGTGGAGCCAATCCGATAATCACAGCACATTATGTTAACTGACCAATAAGAGCCTCTTGAGGGCGGGCCTTACAGAGGAACTAGGAAATATGACAGTCGTTTTCATGTTAGCAGAGTAGCTGTATATAATCATATATGAAAAAATAACGTGATTTTCTACAAGTGAAGCATGAGCACACATTGCTTTGCATCTTATAAACACAACCAAGCCTTAAAAATACACTGTGGACCACCCGTTTAATGTCGATTAGTTTACCTTTACCACCTTCTTTTATTTTGTAGTTTAGTCTTGTGCTTCCTGTTTCATGCCATGTTGTCCTTAGTAATAATGTAGCTGCGTCCCAAATGGCACACTATACACTATGCACTCATGTACTTATGCACTTACACACTCAACAGTATAGTATATGTATGTAGTGTCGTCCCAAATGGAATACGAATGGTTATTTTACTAAGCGGAAATTCAAACCGTTTCCCTGATGACATTTGACGGTTGCCAAATTAGTGAAATAAATGACCAAAGTACCAAATAATTCCTGCCATGAGTATAACCGCATTCACCATCGGGAGGCGCTATAACCACTCTCCTAGGAGAATTGTTCTATTTATTTTAATCCAAAATAAATAAAGTAATCCAACATGTGCGCCCGATAGTTCCGCCCCTTCTGCTACGTGCAGCCGTTAAGTGCGTGAAGTGTCCATCATTCCACATTTTATTTTACCGGTCGAATAAGTGCATCATCCGGGTAATTAAAGTGCACTTATTATTTTTAGAGTTTTCAGTGTGAACGCACTGCTTACACTATTTATACTACAAAATGGCGTAGAATAGTGCATAAGTATGCGATTTGAAACGCACCTTGTGTCTCATTTCCCATTGGTTGTTTCTTGTCATGTGGTCCGCATTGTTTCTTAAATAAACCCCTCATGATTTCTTCTTTCCTGGTCTAACTTTGTTATGTGTAACCTGCAGTTTGGTAAATGTCAAGTTTCAGGTTCATGTTGTAGTTTCACGTCATGTTTGAAGTTTAGTGTCGAGTTTCATGTTTAATGATTAGTCGTTTGGTTTTTGCATCGTCACTTTGAAGTTATATCTTTAAAACACTTAGTCATAATTCGTTATCAGCTTAAATTGAAAGGAAACATCCTGAAATTGGTAAATGCTTTTGCTGTACTTCTGCCTCATTTCCCAAAATCTCATCTTATTTTTACTTATTTTATGTATTTAAAATGACAATAAAAAAACAATTAATACATAATTTCGATATAGCCTCTTTAAACAATCCCTAAATCAGCTTTCGTCATGAATGTATGGTATTTTTTTTTGCCTTTTGCTTTAATATAATATAAGAAAATGACAACACTGAGTGCTCCATGTTTTTATTGTATCGTATAATAAAGTGCTGATCTTTAAAAATCCCTTAGACACAGTGGCATACAGTATGACAGAAGTTTAAAACGGTATTAGTTATAATATTATTACTACTTAAACAGTATTATAGCATCAAACTAAAGTGTGTACAAACGTCCTCGATTAATAGTTGTTCAAAGTTCCCGCCACCATCATAATGACCGCATTCAGTCAAAGGCCAATGAAAACATCAGACTGCTGTGTTTGTGGTTAATTCAGCCGAAGTGAGTCTGATCGTCCGTTTTAAGCACAGTTGGCGAATATCTTGGAGGGAACAACAGAGCGACACTCCTTCGCCAACAGCATATTTGCACTGAAAGACAGAAAACATTGTGTGTGTGAACCATCAGGCCTGAATTAAGTTAATATTATTGTTCAATTTTATTAAAGGTCATAAAAACATTTTCAACTTACATCTTAACACTGTTAGGATTGACTTTGGCATTCCTGTTAGGAAATTAGGTATGTTATAGTTATTTCTTAGTTATTTTGTATTTAAATGGTAAACACTTTTGTGTGTATCGTACCGAAGTAGCATAAAAGATTAATTCTTGAGTTAATTTAATACACACGTTTGTGTGTACTTACATGCTAATTATCAGGGTCTTCAGGCAGGCGATGTCATTGGTGAGGTCATCATCAAGCAAAGCTTTTGTGCAAAAATAAAAAGAAGAAAATATAATTTAAAACCATGCTTAATTAGATATTTTATTTGAAAAAAGCCATTTTTTTGACCAGCAGGTGTTCCTAGCATGTTTTGAAAGCTTCGAAACAGTGAATCATTTAGCCAAGCAATTGCTGCAACACTAGCATGAGCTTTGACAGCTATTTTACGATTGGCATGACAATAGACCTCCATTCATACACATGCAAATGCGGCAGACCGGAAACGCACGCTTGTGCGACAAATTTACCATGTTGCTGCGTTTCAAAGTTTTAACTTGGTGAACTCTGATGAAATTGCATTACGTGAGACCCCAGGGGCTGACTGAAAAAGTAATTTTACCCAGTACAGATATTGAACCTCAGCCCACTTTAGCGATCGGTAAATGAATTGCGGCGTGGGTTGGGGGGCTAGAATATTGGGGTTGGCAGGGTGCAGATATTAGTGGCATTATTGAAGTAAACACCGCGGTCTTTAGGACCTTTCGCCATGTTTTCCGACAAGATCCACACGCGGCTGTCAGTAAAGGACAGCGCACACACACATACACAAACACACACACACATCGCGAAATGCGGAAGTTTTTTTCTTACCATTTGGCGTGCATTATTAAATTCCATGACACTCTCACCAGTCATTACTCCTTATTTTCATCTAGTACCCCAGTTTGTCACGATGGCATGAATGAAATGTTAGTGAAACTGCCGAACTGCAGTTAGAGTCAAGCAAAAGGGCACTCTTTTGTCAGACGGCTCACCGGTCAGGTATACATCTGCGCTAATATATCAAGGTGAAAGTCATCATAGCTTGCATAAAATAGACCCAGCTCCCACCCCACTTTGAGAATAGATTAACGGCGATATTTTTTTTATCGGGCGACAAGAGTCTTAGCACGTTAACACCGATAACGGTCCAGCACTAATATATATATATATATATATGTTTTTAAAACCATTTTAAGGTCAATATTAATAGCACCCTTAAACATTTTTTTTTTTGATTGTCTACAGAACAAACCAGTGTTAATGATTTGCCTAATTACCCTAACTTTTCCCTAATTAACCTAGTTAAGCCTTTAAATGTCACTTTAAGCTGAATACTAGTATCTTGAAAAATATCTAGTCAAATATTATGTGCTGTCATCATGGCAAAGATATATATTGTGTTAATAAAATCTTCTTTCTGTTAATCAGTAAATATACAGGGGGGTAATAATTATGACTTCATACATGTGTAACATTATTATGTAAAAAAAATAATGTTTAAAATGTAATATTTTAATGGTTGACAGTGTGAATGACTAATATGTGCAGGGCTAGTCGGTTATTCCATTAAACAGCAGTTTCTGCCAAAGTTACCATGAATACGATTCAAATTGGATCATTTTGACACATACCACTGCGTGTTTTTCAGGTTGGAACTGGAATTGATGTATAAGTTGCGATGTCAGTTCGATGTACAGCGTGCATCGCATTATCAAACTATTCTTGTTGACATCTTGGAGTGAAAACATAGACTGAACTTGAGGCAGCTGGTGACCTGGTCCAATAAACTCACTGCACAGACAGCGTGACCGTCCTCTCGGAACCGCAGATGGCCATGGCGTGACTGCAGCGTGACTTGCACGTCTTCCTCGACTTCAGCCATCATTCCAACATAAGCGCATGCGCTCGAACCGAAAGCGGGAAAGTCTCTATAGCAATCTCGCGACACATCCTCTCCAATGCGGCGCCTCACAATATTTGCAAACAAGTCATATGAATCATATTTATTACCATTTGACAGTAACGGAGGAACGCCGCCAAATGTAGCGAAGTAAGAGTACTGATTTTTCTCTAATAACTTACTTGAGTACGAGTGAAAGTACACATTTTTAAATGTACTCAAAAAGTACACGTTACCCAACAATTTTACTCAAGTAACTGTAACGAAGTAAATGTAATTCGTTACTACCCACCTCTGGTCACTCATCAGTGAACAGCGCCAGAGTGTTAGAGCCAATCGCAGCCCTTTCTGTTCAGCGCGTGACCAATCATAGGGGTGTAAGAACTCGCTCGACAGGGCTCAGAAAGTAAGCGGGATATTTACATTAGTTTATTTGCTATAAATGCTCATGTTGTTCTGAGCATGTACTTGAGTTTTTAAAGGTACAGTACATATATCTGACTGCTTGTATTAAAGGACAAAATTGTATTACAAATATTATAAAAATATATTTATACTTTTTAATACATGTGAAGTAAAATATAAAATTGTGTATGGAAAGCATCGTCAATGCACCATGATGCACAGAGACATTGAATTGAAGCGAAATGATGACCTGATAATCGTAACCAAACCATGAGACCAGTGTAGGTTTACACCCCCATGACTCATCTCTTCACCCCCGCCCTGCTCTTAACTGTCGTCCACGACAAACCCCATGACGACGACATGATCGTCATTTGCGTAGAGGGCCAGTTGAGCTTGCTCCAGCCCTGGGGGCAGGTCAGATTCCCGGTGCTCCCTATGGCCATTTTTCCCCTGCCTGAGATCAATAGGTAGAAAAATGTGGCCTTTCTGTACAGAAATTTTCAAATATGGAGCAATCACTCACTTTATCAATGTCCAATCATCTTGTTTTATGACTGCCCCTTTCCGCAGCGCCGTCCGACAGAATTTCACATGCTCAAACTGTAGTTACGGCTTGTTTCAGGTTTGTTATACGAACACTTCAGTCTCACTAATGCTCAAACACAGACTTTCAAAACAAACAATTCAATTTTTATGTCATCTCCATCTCATAATCAGGTTTATTAAGAGATTACAAATATTTGTGCTGCAATCTGTAATCGCTCTCACGCTACTTTGACATCTGTGCAATGACGAGTGATTGAAAGCTCAGCTGGGAGGAATCATAAAGCTGACCATATCTGTACAGGGAAACACTGCGGACTAATACTTTAAAGCTGGGATACACCAAGCTGATTGGCTGTTCAGCTACGAATCATAGCGCAAGAGCAAAAGGGATGAAAACTAAGCCATCGATGCAAATTTTCATAAAAAACAAAGAAACCAGCTGTCATTTGGTCGCATTTCTTAAAGAGCCCCTATTATGGGTTTTTGAAAATCACCCTCCATGTAGTGTGTAACACAGCTCTTAGTGACGTGAAATATCCAGCTAAAGCTTAAATCTGAAAGTTGAAAGTTTTTAAAACTATTGATTCATCTATAAAAGAGTCGACTCATAGTGGTTTAAATGAATCGTCTTGATAACGAGTCATCAGCCGTTTCGTCGTGACGTCGTTACGAAACATAATGGTTGCTCGCGCAGACCCTGCAAAGTTCAAACCTGCGGTCCCGCCCACTAACACAGCAGCAGGACGCTCATGAAGACGCTGTGCTTACCTGGATATTATTGGAAGTGTGAGGGGAAAGGAGTCGTTCAGACATCTGTACACTTACAATGGGCGATCTATCACTACACAGCTCATGCATTAAGTTTCTTCCTCCATCTTGTAATGGACAGACAATACACCAGGGGTGCGGGCAAAATAAGGACAAAATATTAGGTACACCGGCAGGCTGCTGCACGCTGGGCTTCGGGCTTGTGAAGGAAGCAGAAATAGCTTGTCAGAGGACAGAGGATGCTACAACCTCCCGGCTGGGTATGTGATCGTTTGGAATAGCAGAGTACAGGTAAGCCCTAAGAAAATATAGCAGTTCACAGACGAGGTGCCAGAGCAATGATTGCAAATAGAAATGATCTACATGTTTTGTTACTAGTTACTGCATGTATTGCATCAGGTTAACTCTTTATATTCTCATATCGCGTCTAATGCCACGTTGAAAACGCGATGCGTGCTGCTTTGTTTACGCATTTAAATGTGTTTGTGAGCTCGTTTCACTAACGTTTGTCGTTGCTATGGCCACTGTTAGCTGATCCTGCACACGTGCAGCGGTCAAGGTTCAGAATAGCTTTTGCTGCTGTGTGGATTAATTCTGAATGTGTGTCATACTTGAGAGCAATGCTGGTGTTAAACTGCACTGCTTTCGGCGCTGAGGTGTCTGAATAACACTGTTGAGAACCGGGTACTGTTTACTGTGGTGTTAGTAAGTTTACTTTGAAGCGTGTTTCGGGCATCCGCTGCGATCGGATCCTATACCAATGTTAGCGACCCCGGGGCTTGATAAACCACGCTGGGCATTTCACTGTCATGCGCTGAACGCTGTCGACCAATCGCAACAGGCTGTCATCGGTCCAATCAGCGCAGATTAGCTTCGCGCTAAGCAGGGGTTTGAGAACAAATGAATCGCTGAACGATTCATATGGGAGTCGCTGGGAAAATTAGGTAAAAATAAATGCATATTATAAGACCATGAAAGTGTTTTTCGACCTTGCATACATATCAGTATGTTGTTGAAGACCCATAAAACCGAAATATGATTCTTTTCAATGTGTAATAGGGGCTCTTTAAATGTTTCTTAATTGTCAAAATAGTATGTAAATAGTAAAATAGTATGTAAATGCTGCTTAATTTACGATTTGTATGTGTGCAGCACTAGTGTCTCTTTGTGGAATGATAATACAGACTACTGCCACCTGCTGGCATGAAAAGACACATCCTTTCAATGGGCACACAATGTACAATCTCATATCAGTCAGTTGTCATACATTTGCTGTTTTCATGCACAGGAGGTAACAATACTTTTTTTGTCTTCACTAGTACTTAGACATCAACTTAGTGCGTCCCAGGTTTGGTGGATACATTATGCACCAAGCTGATGACAAAATGAAGTGGGCTTCAATAAATGTGCCCTTAAAGCATTATAGCTGATATTGATACTCACCGTTGCAGTTCATGTTGCAGATGTTGAGCGATGGCACCATGCCGGAGACACAGGCCAGCTGATCACTAAGCTGAAACACTCCATACAGATGCTCCATAGGTTTGGGCTGTGGATGCTGCGTCTCATTACTGGAGCTATGGGGAGCTTTAGTGGGGCCTTCCGGTTTTCGTCCTGTTGGAACCTGAGGTGGAACTCGAGATGGTGGAGCTTTAGATGCATCGTGAATCAGAAACTTATGTGCAACCTGAGGTGGAGCTTTAGATGGTGGTGCATGAGGTGGAGCTTTAGATGCTGGTGCACGAGGAGGAGCTTTAGATGGTGGTGCACGAGGTGGAGCTTTAGATGGTGGTGGAGCTTTAGATGCATCATGAGGTTGAGCATTAGATGCATTGTGATGTGGATCTTGAGATGCATTGTGTGGTGGAGCTTCAGGTGCATGAGCTGGAGCTTTAGATGCGAGGTGTGGTGGAGCTTTAGATGGGGCTGCATGAGCTGGAGCTTTAGATGCATTGTGTGGTGGAGCTTCAGATGCATGATGTGGTGGAGCTTCAGATGCATGATGAGGTGGAGCTTTAGATGGGGCTGCATGAGCTGGAGCTTTAGATGCATTGTGTGGTGGATCTTTGGATGTATTGTGAGCTACAGCGTGTGCTGGGTCTTGAGCTGGAGGTTTTGCTGGGTTTGGAGCTGATCTCCTCTGTTTATTGTTGAGTGCGATCACTTTGACAGAGCTGGTGTTGAAGGCTGTGCTGTTGGCCATGCAGACCACTGTATCAGAGAGGGAAGATAGAAGAATCTGGTGTTAAACAGGGTGATCTTTCAGTCTGAAGAGTGAAGGTGATGATGAACACGGCAACTTTTAGAGCAATATTGTGGGGTAACTTTGGGCAGTGATGCCGTCAATGAGCAACTGAGTGAAATATATGGCAAGTGGATCCAGATGGAATTTTGTAGCCCATTATCAATTAGAAAGTATCTGCAAGTAGACTCCCTCTGCAATATTGCTCCAAAATGTTGCCCTCTGTAGGTCGGGATCAGATTTTCTTTTTGTGATTACTTGCTGAAGCTTTAATAATGGTATACGGTATTAACAGGATAATGACCTAAGCCGCGGTATAATATACAGTAGTCAACATTTGAAGTATATCAAATCCTTTCATCAAAGCTGTCCAAAAACTGCTCAACGACACCCATTCTTATCATTTTTGATCCACTTCAAATGTTGACTTTATAAAAGGTATAATAAGAAAAAATGTATTGCGTTGCTTCATTGTATATACACTCATCGGCCACTTTATTAGGTACACCTGTCCAACTGCTCTGCAAATTTCTAATCAGCCAATCACATGGCTGCCACTCAATGCATTTAGGCATGTAGACATGGCGATCAGCTGCAGTTCAAACCGAGCATCAGAATGGGGAAGAAAGGTGATTTAAGGGACTTTGAATGTGGCATGGTTGTTGGTGCCAGACAGGCTGGTCTGAGTATTTCAGAAACTGCTGATCTACTGGGATTTTCACACACAACCAGAGGAAATATCCAGTGAGCGGCAGTTCTGTGGGCGCAAATGCCTTGTTGATGCCAGAGGTCAGAGAAGATTGGCCAGACTTGTTCCAGCTGATAGAAAAGCAACAGTAACTCAAATAACCACTCGTTACAACAGAGGTCTGCAGAAGAGCATCTGTGTTCTGATGGCTACTTCCAGCAGGATAAAGCACCATGTCATAAAGCGCAAATCATCTCAGACTGGTTTCTTGAACATGCCAATGAGTTCACTGTACTCAAATGGCCTCCACAGTCACCAGTTCCTCAATCCAATAGAGCACCTTTGGGATGTGGTGGAACGGGAGATTCGCATCATGGATGTGCAGCTGAAAAATTTGCAGCAGCTGCGTGATGCTATCATGTCATTATGGAGCAAAATCTCTGAGGAATACTTCCAGAACCTTGTTGAATCTATGCCACAAAGGATTAAGGCAGTTCTGAAGGCAAAAGGGGGTCCAACCCAGTATTAGTAAGGTGTACCTAATAAAGTGGCTGGTAAGTGTACATGTTCAGAGTAAACAAATGCTTCAAACTGCAAAAGGATTATAAAGGTCTTATTAATAAATGTTAGTTAATGGGTTAAAATCAACAGGGATAAAAACCTACAATTATTATATTTATTATGTTAATATTATTTTAAAAAAAACACAACTGAACTTATTTTTTTAGATATTATCTCCATTTAATAAATTGATTGTGACTTGTATTCTGATTACGACTGATTCTAACAAGTTATTAGGCAACAACTTAGTACTATGTACAATTGCATTGAACAGGGCCAAAGCACGCTTGTCCCCCCTCCTGTCTCCCCCGACGTCCCGCACTCACATTACATTCGGGCCTGGGCACGCTTACGTCATCAATTACGCGCTGTTCAGTTTAGGAAGAGAAGCGCTCTCGCTCAGCACAGTGGAGATTTCTTTAGTTATATCGTTTAAGTCGTTTGATATGCCGTGACACGCAGTAAAATATTTCGCTGAACAGATCAAAAATGACTAACCACTTTTGACGCTCATAAAGTCCTCGTGCTGCAGGAATGAGGAGGTTTGCTGAAGGTGCAGCTGTCGTGCAGTGAGGGGTTTGCGTCTTTAATAAAGTATGACAGTTTGCGTCCATTGAACAGCACGAATGATTAATTAATCCATATGATACAGTCCCTTCAAAAAGTCACGTCTCGCTTTCAGTTTCGGGCTTAGGCACGCTTGCACTCACACTGCAAGTGAACCGCGCTCTGGCACACCTCTTCCAACCGGGCCAGGGCCGGCCAAGTGAACCGTGCTTGAGCCCGGTTCAGAGCACTCACACTTCTCAAACGATCCGGGAAACGGGCCTGGGCACGGTTCGGATAGCATAGTGTGAGTATGTCCTAAGAAATAACATCAGCTATTAATAAAGATTAGATTAATAAAATCTTTTGTAGTTTTCATTTTTTGTTTCTTTTGTTTCTGTTGACGGCCAATATCCACTGTTACAGTATAGAATAAAATAAAATAAAATAGAATTATTAATCAACACTTTTGCATTTCATAGGCCGGATTAACAAGCAAATTTTAAGCTAATTAATCAATTAAATCTCCAACCACCACTGCAAATAAAATCGGAATATTCTTAAAAAGCACGAACACTTTAAATAATAAATAGTGATCCACTGTATTTTTGATGTGCACATGATACCAATACTGTGCTTGTTCATTATTACCAAAAATTGAATTATTACTATTACCATTGAATTTTAGCATATGTCTAGCCCATTGTATATTCATAAAGAAGCAGATTAAAGGAATAAAAACTCACGTCTGGCGATGAGATTGTTGACGGGGATCTTCTCTCCGATGGCCATGATCTGCTGGAACTGAGCGGCGTCCAGTTTGGCCTTCAGCTCACATTTAGTCATGATGAGTCCGTCGGTCACACTGAACACCAGCAGAAGCAGAGCACACACAGAGAGCATCTTCACTGGGGTTATGCTCTTCATGTCAACTCCGAAATCTGCAGATTAAATGCATGAAGTCAAATACTGAGTGATTTTATTTTATTTTCACATTAATAAGTCAGCGATTGTTTTTTACTGTGTGTCTTAGAGGATTGGATATTTATACAGTAACAATAGTTACTCTGATTTTATGATTCATAGTTATTAGGGCTGAATAATATATCATTTCAGCATCGATATCGCAATGTGTGTTAATCTGCAACAGTCACATCGCAAGATATGCAATATTGAGTCTGGATTATAGTTGACCTGGAGCTAAAGAATTGGTTTTCACTTCTGTATTTATATGGAATTTATATGATTTATGCACAGAAAAAAAAAATATTTTCTTACTTAGAATTTTTGTCTTTCTTCTAGTCCAATTATGTACATTTTAAAGCAAAAACAAGATTGTTTTACTCCACCGGCAAATAAATTAGCTTGTTTTAAAACTCTTAATTTTGCCTTATTTCTTCTGAAGTTACAGACAAAACAATATTTTTACTTGATCTAAGATTCTTTTTAGATATTTGGACTAGAAACGAGACAAGAAAAACTGTCAAATAAATAAATAAAATCTTGTGAAACTATATTTATATCTTAACATTTATCGATATTGCAATATCAGATTTTTCCAAAATAGTGCAGTCCTAATAGTTAGGTGTTTTGAGTAAAATTTAATTGTTTTATTCTAGTGACATTCCTTCCAAATGTAAAATAAAAATATTGTCATTTACAGCTATTTCTTTCTGCATAAAAAGCCAAGTTGTCATGTTTTTTTAGACATTCATATTGTGTTTTAGACAACACAATACCAATGATTTCCCTTCAAAATATACAAAAATATACAGTTTTATATATGGCAGCATGGTGGTGCTGTGGGTAGCACAATCGCCTCACAGCAAGAAGGTCGCTGGTTCGAGCCCTGGCTGGGTCAGTTGGCTTTTCTGTGTGGAGTTTGCATGTTCTCCCTGCATTCGCGTGGGTTTCCTCCGGGTGCTCCGGTTTCCCACACAAGTCCAAAGACATGTGATATAGGTGAATTGTGTAAGCTAAATTGTCTGTAGAGTATGAGTGTGAATGAGAGTGTATGAATGTTTCCTAGAGATGGGTTACAGCTGGAAGAGCATCTGCTGTGTAAAACATATGCTGGATAAGTTGGCGGTTCATTCCGCTGTGGCTATATAAAGGGACTAAGCCGAAAATAAAATAAAGGAATGAATATATATATATATATATATATATATATATATATATATATATATATATATATATATATATATATATATATATATATATAAAATGTTTTAAAATAATCCTTCTCCTGCTCACCAAGAATGGATTTATTTCATCACAAATACAGTACACATTGTAAAATTGTGAAATGTTATTGCACTATAAAATAACTGTTCAAAAGTAGTATCTAATTTAATTTAATCATTTGATTTTAAAGATGCATTTTCAGCTTCATTACTCCAGTCTTCAGAGTCAAATGATCCTTCAGAAATCACTGTAATATTAATTATTATTATTATTATTATTATTATTATTATTATTATTATTATTATTATTAATAGTAATAAAAGAAACTACATACAATAAGAAAGCAGTTATTTACAATTTTTTATAAATGTTTAACAATCTAGTAATTTTTTTACATTTAATAAACGTTGCCTTGATGAACAGAATCATTTTCTTTAAAAAAAACAAAAAAAAAAACCTGGTTGTGTTGTTTATTTAAAATAAGAAATGTTATCAGACCTTAATAGAATAAAACAAATATTAACATTTTAAATCCAGCAAATCCAGGTTTGTTTGTTTTTATTTTGAATCATAAGTGTTTTTCTTTATAATTACAATTTTAAATAAATGCATAATATTAAAGTCGTCAATCACCTCAGACATACAATGCACAAATGAAACAAATCTCTTACCAGACGCCGTGTTAAGACGATGCTTGCTGGTGAATGTTCAGCGCTTATATATATACTGTATGTGTGTGTGTGTCTACAGTTCGTGACCTCCACCTGTACTTCTAGTCCAGCCCGTCCCATCATCACCAGGATATCATGTTCATATGATGTCATCTTTCTCAGAATGATAAAGCATCCCGAGCGTTTGCCAGCTTTAAGTCCAGGTTTTCATTTTTTGATTTATCTATTTACATTTTTCCTGCTGTGCTTTATTTTTTCCAATGCGTTTTTGCCAGTGATTTTTTTCTTGCTGGATCCTTTAAGCCGTGTTTGTGTTTGAATTGTGATGTTTTGCAGCACACCCACAGCATTTACAATTCAAATAGACGAGTTTAGAGGTGAATAGATGCTGCAGACGACTTCATCTAGACTGATCAGATGACTCTAGATAAATAATGGCTTTCTAAAGCACCGTCTCTGTTTAGTTTGCCTGGATCTGACTATGCTTTTGGTGGAATTAAAGCTGGGTGTCTAAACTCGGTCCTGGAGGGCAGATGTCCTGCAGATTTTAATTCCAACTGGCCTCATCACACCAGCATGGATGTTTCTAGAAAGCCTAGTAAGAGCTTGATTAGCTAGCCCAGGTGTGTCTGATTGTGGTTGGAACTAAACTTTGCAGGACACCGGCCCTCCAGGACCGAGTTTGAGCACCCCTTGCTAAAGGATTGTTTAGGAATTATGAAATTTGCAATGAAAGCGTGACCTTTTGCATTGACACATCAGATGGGATTTTGTTTGTTCTTGGATGCTTCTGTCTTAAAGGCTGGAGAAAATCTGTATTTTTCTTTTTTAAATGCAGCTTTTTCATGTACACAGATTAATATATCTCATAGGCTTGTTTTCAGAGTAAGCTTGAACAGATTTCTGAGCTGCACTTTGAGGATTGATTTGACTGTTCATTTGCCTCACAAACAAATCCTTCATGGAAAAACCTTGCCTTGACATTTTCCTGTTTATTTCCAACATGTAAATGCGAACTTTATGTGGTACAGGTCAAATAATACACATGATAAAAGCATTCACAATATATTTAAGCACATTCCCAAGTATTATTTATATACAGTTGAAGTCAGAATTATTAGCCCCAATGATTATTTTTTCCCCAATTTCTGCTTGATGAAGGAAGATTTTTTCAACACATTTCTAAACATAATAGATTTAATAACTCATCTCTAATAACTGATTTCTTTTATCTTTGCCATGATGACAGTAAATAATATTAGACTAGATATTTTTCAAGATACGAGTATTTAAATTAAAGTGAGATTTAAAGGCTTAACTAGGTTAATTAGGCAAGTTAAGGTAATAAGGCAAGTCATTGTACACAACCTGACAAAAGTCACCTATCAAAGATTTAGGAAAAACAAATAATAACTTTGCCATCCACTCTGCAGATCTCTCGCAAGCCCCCATACTGAATGTAACCCCAAACCATGATTTGTCCTTCACCAAACTTGACTGATTTCTGTTAGAATCTTGGGTCCATGCGGGTTCCAGTAGGTCTTCTGCAGTATTTGTGATGATTGAGATGCAGTTCAACAGATGATTCATGGGAAAAATCCCACTTTTCGACCTTCTGCCACTTTTCCAAATGATTGACTAGAAGTCAAGTTATTATTCGTTGCTCTTACAACTATGCATGGACCGTTATAAGATTCTGACGGTATGATAACCCTGAATAAAAATATCACGGTTTCACAGTATCACGGTATGGTAATTACTACTCTAAAATATGTTGTTTTTAAATGTATGGGTAAAAAAAAAAAACATTTTTCCCGACTGAACACAATATATTTTAATTTACGAAACTAAATTAAGAAACATTTTGGAACAGTGAAGAGTCAATTTCAGCTGAAGATACTGTTGCTTTAAAAAAACTAAATAAAATAGTTTGAAAAAACACATGAATAATAAAAAAAACATAAACGTACGGTTGAAGTCAGAATTATTCGCCCCCCTTTGATTTTTTTTTTCTTCTTTTTTAAATATTTCCCAAATGATGTTTAACAGAGCAAGGAAATGTTCACAGTATGTCTGATAATATTTTTTCTTCTGGAGAAAATCTCATTTGTTTTATTTCGGCTAGAATAAAAGCAGTTTAAAAATTTTTAAACACCATTTTAAGGTCAAAATTATTAGCCCCTTTAAGCTATATTTTTTATAGTCTACAGAACAAACCATCATTATATAATAACTTGCCTAATTACCCTAACCTGCCTAGTTAACCTAAATAACCTAGTTAAGCCTTTAAATGTCACTTTAAGCTGTATAGAAGTGTCTTGAAAAATATCTAGTCAAATATTATTTACTGTCATCACGGCAAAGATAAAATAAATCAGTTATTAGAGATGAGTTATTAGAACTATTATGCTTAGAATGTGTTGAAAAAATCTGCTCTCCGTTAAACAGAAATTGGAGAAAAAAATAAACAGGGTCTAATAATTCAGGGGGGCTAATAACTGTATATTGTATAAACGGTAACAGAAAGTTTTGGTGGTTTTAAAACCTTGACTTTTCCAAACCGCGGTAAACATTGAAATCGGTTATCGTCTCATGCCTACTTAAAACTGGGATCTACGACAAGACTTTTGTCAGGTTGTGTATAACAGTGGTTTGTTCTGCAGACAATCGAAAAAAAATATTGCTTAGTTTTGACCTTAAAATTGGTTTAAAAAATATTTAAAAACTGCTTTTATTCTAGCTGAAATTAAACAAATAAGAGTTTCTCCAGAAGAAAAGAATGATAGGAAATACTGTGAAACATTTCTTGCTCTGTTAAACATCATTTGAGAAATATTCGAAAAAGGAAAAGAAAAACACAGGAGGGCGAATAATTTTGACCTCAGCTGTACTTGTATATTTACACACAACCATATGATGTGAGTCATAAATATGATAAATTGATTTTAGAATGGTTCAAATGTCATACTGTGTATGATATTTACACACATGGAAAGAACATGGGCAATGGGCACTAATTTGCTTATGTAATATAATATGCCCCCCTGCTAGTTACACAATGAAATAGAGTTTATTTTGTGTGCTTTATTGTGAAGCTTAGGGCAGGTGCACAGACAAAGGCGACAGTCAGACATAACAATAAACATAAAGGTCAGACTCCAAAGAAATAGAATTGTAAATATCACAAAACTTTAAATAATAATAATAATAATTCTTCACATTTATATACCGCTTTTCTGCACACTAAAAGCGCTTCACACATTTTTGAGGAGAATCTCTGATTGGTGGATTGGTTTGGATTTTTTTATTTATTTTTTCATTTATCAGGATCCCCCATTAGCCACTACCTTCTTCCTGAAAACAAAATTACATTAATACATATGGGGATAGTTAGGAGGCTATGATGGTCAGTGGGAAGATTTGGCCAGAGTTAAATCCCTACACTTTTTTTTTGAAGGACATCCTGGGATTAATGACCTCGGTTTAAGGTCTTATCTGAAAGACGGTTCTCACTGACAGTATAGTGTCCCCTTCACTATACTGGGGCATTAGGACTCACACAGACCGCAGGTTGAGTGCCCCCTGCTAGTCTCACTAACACCACTTACAACAGCAACCTAGCTTTCCCATCTGGTCTCCCATCCAGATATTGACCAGTCTCAGCCCTGCTTAGCTTCAATGGGCGACCATGTGAGAGTTGCAGAGAGCTTGCTGCCTCACTTTTTTTTTTTTTTTTTTTTTTTTTTTGTTATAATATTTTATTAAGCAGAGACTTGAATGACAATAAGTACAAGACATGCAAACGGAATAGTATAATCTGCTGTTTTTTTTTAACATATTGTAATACTGAAATACAACCATGTAAACAGCTATTGCTGCCTCACTTTTGATATATTTTTAAATGCAATACTGCAGTGTTTACTGCGAATGATTTATCAGTGCACATCTTTTTTTCAATTACTCTAATTTGGCTCTTACTGGAATAAGGGCAGGATCAACCTGTCAATCACATGAGATCCACCAATAGCAAAAACATCAGGTCCTGCCCTATATACGCTTCCATGTGAAAAGAAAAAACCTGACAAGACTATTACGACTTCCAGTAAATGCTGACTTTATGGAATAAAGCTACTTTTGAATCAATGATGGTGGCTCAGTGGTTAGCACTATCGCATCACAGCAAAAAGGTTGCTGGTTCGAGTCGTGGCTGAGTCAGTTGAGTCTTTTTGGTTGAGTTTGCATGTTCTTCCTGTGTTAGAGTGGGTTTCCTCCAGGTGCTTCGATTTCCCCCACAGTCCGCTATTATGACGGCAAATCAATGCCAAAATTAGTTGAGTGCTGTGGTGATCTTTGGCCTGCAATCTTCAGGTCTGTAAACATCACTGCTGCACTCGATTAATTTTGCCACTGATTTGCCATCATACACTATAGGTCAGGGGTGTCAAACTCATTTTAGCTCAGGGGCCACATGGAGGAAAATCTATTCCCAAGTGGGCCGGACCAAGTGTGCCGCACGCCTGCTTTTGAGTAAAGGTCTCGGCTGTTAGATCGCCCCCTGGGGGCTGGCTGCAGTACAAGTCATAAAGCCCGCCTCCTCCGTGTTAATGAAGGAGACATGAGACTAAATAAAAAAAATGAATTACACTTGCAATAAAATGTTCTGAAAGATGGTTCTGGTCAGTTAAGGCACTGGTCATTGTGCTGATATAGGTGCAGACCTTCATTTCTGTAAAGAGGATGTGTTGAGCAGTAATTTAATGCTGGGCGTGTCATCGTGATTGACAGCTGTGATTGACAGTTTCTCAAAGCAGACGTCGGAGCTTCGGCAGGAGACTGAAGTGTTATTATTCGATTTCTGTGTTATTTTACCATGATAAAATGAGTTGTTCAGCAGTAAACTATAGTTTCTGACATACAGGATCTGGTGAAACACTGTTTCTTCGGTAAGGTCAGGGCTTTATCCGTTTGCTGATACACACCTAACCACCCAGATAGCAAAATACACTCGGGCCAGTTCCGGCTACACTCTCGCCTGCCGGAGACTTACCCCTCGGCCCGACTCCGTCTGCTGTACCTACTCGCGCACATTACTCGCGGGCCGATCCGGCTCGGATGCGGCAGCGTCGGCTCGCTAACGGCCGCCGCATCTGGCCCGATTGACTCGGGCAGTGAGTCCATAGGCATCCGATCAGATCCGGCGGCCGTTAGCGAGCCGACGCTGCCGCATCCGAGCCGGATCGGCCCGCGAGTAATGTGCGCTGCGGCCTGGAGCTGGCGCGATTAAATCTTCATTATATAAACCTCACCTTTGTTAACGTTATTACAACCATTTGTGTTGATAAAACAGCAAACGCAGGCTCCTATGTAAACGCAAAGTGTACATTAGCGAGTCTTTGTTATAGTGCAGACACCAGCGGTCCAGAGAGAATTTCGGGGGGTGTGGTTGATTTGATGTACAAGCGTTTGGTTGGAAGTTCGATTCCGCAGCTCCTCCTCTGGCTTCATCAAGCAGTCCTTCTGCACATGCGCAGGCTCCAATTTCAGCAGTCTTTTGCGACAGTTTGTGCCCGTCACGAGGCGTTTTTTCCTTCAAAGCGTTTAATGGAAAATGGCGCTGTCGCGTCGTCCATATATTATACAGTCATTGGGCCGGACTGGTTAAATCATGGTATATATAACCTAAAAACAACAACTTCAGATTATTTTCTTTGTTTAAATACCATCAACATAAAACAGGAGCCTTAGGACAACACGGTCTCACGGTAATTCGTAACTTTTTGATTTATTGGCTAATTCATATGAATTTGTACAATTTAGCACGATTTACTTATCCACCAAATGATGGATGGGTTTAGGGGGTGTGGTTGCGTGCCACGTCTCCTTTTTTTATATTGTACATTTTTGTACAACTGAACTTTACTAACTAGCCGCTAAACTGACCAATCAGAAATAGTTACGCTTTCTTGTGAGAACACCTCAGTGTGGTATGGCAGGGCATAGATGTGGTTATTCTCTCTGAGAAGGCTGTTACACGGATGCTGATTCATGCATCTGGATCGGATGAAATTAAGTTTGCAATTGTGCCATCCAGTGGACACAATTGGAACAGCAGTTTCTTTTTATTGAAAAATTGCATCTCATTTTTATACTTTACAGAATCTTCTCGTGGCCGGATTAAACCCATTTGCGGGCCTGATCTGGCCCACGGCCCGTATGTTTGACACCACTGCTATAGGTGAATTGGATAAACCAAATTGTCCATAGTGTGTGTGTGTGTGTGTGTGTGTGTGTGTGTGTGTGTGTGTGTGTGTGTGTGTGTGTGTGTGTGTGTGTGTGAATGTGAGTGTGTATGGGTGTTTCCCAGTACTGGGTTGTGGCTGAAAGGGCATCTGCTATGTAAAACATATTCTGGAATAGTTGGTGGTTCATTCTGCTGTGGCGACCCCAGATAAAAAAAAGGGACTAAGCCGACGGAAAATGAATGAATGAATTTTTTAGTGTACCAGCAGAGATTAACTGGACCATGTAAACCTACTAAGCTTTGCATTTTTTAACATCATACACTTTCCTCATGATACACAACAGATGAACGTCTTTGAAAACCTCCAATGAGAATTCCGTATTTAGCTTTCACACATTCACCTGATTTGCATATTGGTTGTGTGTTCCAGAAAGGCTTTCAGTCATTCATTCATGCAAACATTGGTTTGTTGATTGTTTTGAGAGACATAGACAAGTTTTTTTTTTTACATTGCTTTATTTCCATTTTGAGGTATGCTATGCCTACAAGCAGAAATCTACTTTTTGAGAACATTTTTCAGCACAACTAAAAGAAATGCAAGAAGTTTGACATATTCAGCTGTACTTGGTCTTAAATATGTGGAAAGTGAGGATTTGTGGAGCCACTGATATTTGCAGAGGTTTCATGGAGTAATTATTATGCTCGATCTTGTCCCAGGGAAATGCTTCAGTTTAGACACACTTGGCAAAGTACTGCGCAGGATTGACGTTGCGACATTCATCAACAATCACGAATTGGTTCCTAAAAGACAACAAACAGACTTGTAAATCAGGTTTCAGATCTTGTATAGCATACTGTCGCAATTTATAATTGTAACACATTGGAAATCTGATACTGTAAATACAGAAGCATAAGCAGGATTTCTGTCTTTTCAAGTAAACCATAAACGTTGGAATTTTTTTAATGTGACAAACTCAAGATTTACTGTGATAACTATGAGAAACCACTCCATAAAATACATCAAAATACATTTAGCATTTGTCTTTCTGTAAAAAAAAAAAAAAGTAACATTATCCTAAATTAATAAATGATATTAATATTTCTTTGGACTTTGAGTTTGTGCAGAGATGAGCGAGCATGATCAGTACTGTAAGAAAACAGGGCCGGATTATTACAATTCTTTTAATGTCTATTACTAAAAAGTAATTATCAATGTCGTCAATATCGTAAAGTCAATATCATAATTCTATACACATCTTATAACCAATAGATTTGCGTATGTTAAAAGATTTTAATGGACGACATACAGTTAAAGTACCACCAAAGTGAAATGGTTGCCTGCCACGAATCACTTTTTAAAATACATTAACGCAAGGCAAACCATTTGATTAGCCCCTGTATTCTGTGGTCATTTGCCAAGTCATAGACCAATTGAAACTATATATTATATATTAGATCTCCTCTTTGAATCTGACACATGCAGAAAGTGAGAATTAGGGAGAGATAATGTTTATATGACATGAGCATATCTAATAGCTCATAGTAACATGTGTTAGCTGCCAACTTCGCAAATATTTTGACCATCTTGGTGAGTTGGTTGATATCACGATTACACAGAGGAATGAAAGCTCTAGCAACCAACATTGAGTAACTATAGTTATTGCTATTCAATTAAATTCTATTCATATTTATTTATATAGCACTTTTTTCACAGTGTAAAAGCAGCTTAGACCTAACTTAGACGTACTAATGTTTGAAGGTAGCACATTTATTTCAAACTGTGATCAAAAGTGACGGGAACTTCCTGCGCATTGAACAATTTTATTGCACACCTTTCAGCCAATCAGAGAGAGATCATCATCCTCTCATTCGGTATTCACTTGCTTTCCTTTGCTCGCGCGAACGCTATTTTTGTCGACCATGCTGCTTCTCGATTCTAAGATGACATTTGCACACATATTGGGCCATCTCTATTGTCAAACCCTGCCTTAAGGAAAACTATAATTTAAAAATGATCTTCAACCAGCCAAAGCTAATGAGAGTGTCTGTCTAACCCGCCACGGCTGAAATCTACCCGCATTTGGTGGGTTGGCGGGTGTTAATATAAAGCCCTGTATATATATATATATATATATATATATATATATATATATATATATATATATATATATATATATATATATATATATATATATATATATATATATAAAGATATATATATAAAGATACAACTAAAGTTAAACGAATGAGCCTCATTCTAGTGAGACTCTGCTACTGTTATACTCTAATTGTAGATGTGGTGTAAAGTGAAAGGCTTACATGATGGGACTGCTCAACAGGGTCTTCAGGCAGGCAATGTCATTGCTGATGTCATTATCAGTCAGAGCTGTGGAAGGCAAAATTGATGAGATGACATTCAAAATCGACACAGTAGTCCTGATGTTTTAAATGAATTGTGCTGTTGTGTTTACTGTACTAACAGTGTTCTTGCTATCAAGAAATGTGTTTGTTAACAGAAAGGTAGCCGAGGCACGCATTATTTGAAGGCATGGAAAAAGTAGCGGGTGCTGAAATGCATGCGGATTATAGATGATTATGGAAATACTCATTTCTGCGCATTTTGTAATTTTAATTAAATAACAATGTTACATGGTGAAAAAATACAGATATTTCGGAATAATCAGTGTACTATAGTTATATGGGTTTTATTTTTAAGTTATTAAATTACAAAACTGCTTCGGTAGTTCTAGTCTTAAAGTCTAGGTGAAGCGGAAGTTGCTAAGACTTTTAATTCAGTATGTTGATGTACTTCCAACTGAAACTGAATATTGAGTAGGGGGCGGGGCTTTCTTTTTGCACATAATTCCCCTCATAGCAAACTAACAATAAGAGAGGCGTGGCTAAGAATATTGTGGCTGACGTCAACAAAACTGACGTCAACAAAAGAACCGCAAAGAACTTTAAAGGTGGTAGCAAATGTTTGAAGATTATTAAAACATTTTTTTATCAGTGACTTAACTTGTACAGATAAATTGTTCACCTGAAGAATAACAATGTTCGCTTGCGAAATAAACATTGTAAATTTAGATTTCACACAGATTTTAAGGGCAAGCGCCATACCTACTTTATTTCTTATAAATTGATCTTTGTATATAAACAATACATCTTTTCACATTTCATTTTTTTATGATTTTAATGATTTCATTACTCACCCTTGCACTTCAGGCCGCACAGATTCTGACTCTGCCCGGATCCGGAATCGCAGGCCACTCGGTTGCTAAGCTGGAAGATCCCGAAGAGACTTGTGTCGAGACTTTGTTTTTCCTCTGAACTCTCTGAACTCTCAGAACTGCGATCAAACCGACCAGCTGAGTGTTTTTGGCGCCCATGGAAGGATCTCCTTCCTCTTCCAGGTTTGCCATGGCCTGGTTTTTTGCCAGGATTCTTGATGGTGTTGACCCGCTCAGTGTTGAACTTTGACAGACGCTCCACAGAGCAGACGACTGAAATACACACAGAAACACTCTCAACACTTGTTTCCCTGGTAGTATTCACCTGACAGCATTTAACATCGTGAAACACTTACTTCTGGCGATGAGGCCCAAATCTACAGATGAATTGTTGGGCACGGTTACATTTCCAGGCATAGTCACTCCTCCGGTGACATTTGCAGGTCGACTTACAGTTACATTTGGAGGTAGACTTACAGTTACATTTGCAGGTCGACTTACAGTTACATTTGGAGGTCCAGTAGCAGTGACATTTGCAGGTAGACTTGCAGTGACATTTGCAGGTAGACTTGCAGTGACATTTGCAGGTAGACTTGCAGTGACATTTGCAGGTAGACTTGCAGTTACATTTGCAGGCACGCTTGCAGTGACATTTTCAGGTGCAGGAGTGATATTTCTACGCACACGACCGACTCTACCACCACTCCCTCCGGGATTTCCCCCCAGACCTGCCTGGAGTAGGGACTTTAGCTCACATTTACCCACAGTCCGTCCCTCGCTCACACTGGACACCAGAAGAACCAGTGCCAATGCACCCAACATCTTCACTGACAGATTGCTCTTCATCTCTGATATCTGGAGATTGGATACAGAGTAACTGATTAATCCAATGAAAAGATGCAAAAACTTTACTGTCTCAAAAAAGTTCTTTCTGTGAAAGAACCTAACTCAGTCAAAACGACATTGATAAACATGTAAAAATTTGATGTCATTTGACTACCTAGATATCAAAACAACATTAAACTGACACCTAGCATCAAAAATCTTTTACAGAACAGTTCTGTACTTGTTTTTTGAACACCAAAGATAGTAAGTTTGATGTTGATTTAGCAAAAGTGCATTGTAGAGATACAAAATCCAGTGTAAATTTGGAATTGAAGCTTTTAGATGAATAAAACTTTTCTTATATAATATTTTTTGTGTTGTTATTTTGGTGGTCAAAATGGCATCAATGTGTGGATGTCATCTGGATGTCAAGGTTTTGACATCAAATCGATTAGCATTTTTGACGTGTTGTGATCGCTTATAGCAACATTGAGTTAACTTTCAGAATAAATATTCTAATAACTGCAAATTTGGCTTTTCACCATGGCTGTACACTTAAAAATACACCTTTGTACCATTTTTTACTTTTTTACATCATAGTAGTGCACTGAAAATATTACCCAGTTGAGTTTTTGCAAAAAAACAAAAAACAAAAAATATGACAGAACACCATGAAGGAAACCAACAATCACCAATTGCAACTTTCTAAAATTCACTTTCAGAAAAATTATACCAAAACCAAACCTCTGGCTTTTCACCGGGGCTCTATCCTTAAAAATACACCTTTGTACCATTTTTTATTTTACTACCACCAAAATTAACCACTACATCGACTTTGACTTTGAAAGACTTTGACTAGCAAAAAACTGTAATAAATAAGTTCTCTATAATTATTTTAGGTATAAAAGATTGCAGTAGTTTTTAAAATTGTCATGCTTTAACAATTTATTTTAGCAAAATTCTGAGTTCACTTTCAGAAAAAAATATTCTAATAACCACACCTTTGGCTTTTCACCAGGGCTGTACACTTAGACTTACACCTTTGTACCATTTTTTACATCATAGTAGTGCACTGAAAATATTACCCAGTTGATCAACTACTTCATCAAAATATTTCTTGAAGTCAAACTCCTAAACTAAAATAACAATTTTGCTGAAAAATGACAGAACACCATGAAGGAAACCAACAATCACCAATAGCACTTTCTAAAATTCACTTTCAGAAAAATTATACCAAAAACCAAACTTCTGGCTTTTCACCGGGGCTCTATACATAAATATACATCTTTGTACCATTTTTTATTTTAATACCACGAAAATGAACCACTGAATCGACTTTAAAAGTCACTTTGACTAGCAAAATAACTAGCTAAATACTGTAATAAATAAGTTCTCTATAATTATTTTAGTTATAACACATTGAAGTACTTTTTAAAATGGTCACGCTTTAATTTAACAATTTAATTTAGCAACATTCTGAGCTCACTTTCAGAAAAAATATACTAAAAACCAAACTTGTGGCTTTTCACCAGAGCTGTAGACCACTGATCATCAACTGGCGGCCCGCTGAGCCGTTTAACTGAGCCGTTCAATCCGGCCCGCGACTGGATTCCAAAAGTGTGAGTATCAAAAAGAAAATAGTGGTCCACACTATTAAAGCAACTAAAAATAACAACAACTGAGTCTCTTGTCAGAATAACCACCATTTATGACTATTTTTAGGCTACACTTCGAAATGGGGACAGACTCAAAATGAGATTTTTATTTCATTTTCTTCTTGGGGGTAAAACTAAAATATAGTTGATGACCCCTGCTGTGGACTTAAAAATACGTCTTTGTACCATTTTTATTTTGCTACCACCAAAATTAACCATTATATTGACTTTAAAAAATGACTTTGACTAGTTAAAAACTGTAATAATTAAGTTCTCCTTAATTATTTTAGGTATAACACGTTGAAGTAGTTTTTTTTTTTTTAATGGTCACGTTTTGGTTTTAATTTAATTTAGCGACATTGAGTTGGCTTTCAGAAAAAATATTTCAATAACCACACCTTTGGCTTTTCACCAGGGCTGTACACTTAGAAATACAACTTTGTACCATTTTTATTCTGCTACCACCAAAATTAACCACTTGATTGACTTTTAAAAATTACTTTGACTTGTTACACATGAACAAATTAGCTAAAAACTGTAATAAATTATCTTTAATTTTTTTTAGGTATAACACATTGAACTAGTTTTTAAAATTGTCACATGTTAATTACTTTAATGGTGTGTATTACAGATTTATGAGGCGAAAAAAGGATATATGGTAACTTCATTGACATTGATTACAATATAATGCTTTTAAAAGTCATAAAAGTCTTGTTATAACCTTTATGAACGCTCCAGGATTTCAATGAGTGTTCTATAAATGGTTAAGATGCTAATGTGCACATTGTGAAAAGCAGATAATTTACCAAGAATAATTTTGACATAATTTCTGAAAAGTCAAGCCACAGTAGGTTATTTAAATCATTATATCATCCAAACACTTACAAATTTTGGCACACGGTTGCAAATTTTGACTAAAATTACAAAGCTATGCATTAGTTTATTTAGCCAAGCAGATAAATAAGCAATGTCAAAAATAAACACAGTCGATTTTACCAGATGTCGATCTAGTCTTCTTTACTCTTGCTTTGCGCTGCTGCTTGTTTCCAGCCTCCGCTGTGTGTTGAATGTCTGAACTTAGGGATTTTTATAGTAAACTGTGTTGTGATGACCTCACCGGATCTTACTTACCAAACCTGTTGATGAAGCATCTCATGACCAATAGGCAGGTATTGCAACATGCAGCTTTGTTTGCTGTGTAACTTTACAGAGATGCTCAGATGGAGGTGCTTCGTCACTTTTTCCTCTTGTCACTCAAGCTATTTTTAAGCTGTGTAATTATACCTTTGTGTTCCTGATATTCCTGAGTTCATCAGAATTTAAAATATTCGTTGTTACAAACTTTATCACTCTTTGAATGCAGGTATTCAAGTATGTTTAAAGTAAAAGTTTATTATTGGCACAGTTTTTGTATGTTTTGTAATCAAAATTACGTACATGCATGCATACATAACGTGTACAATTAATGTTATTTGTGTGTTATTTCCATTTTTAGATTTGCTATATTTTGTGTATTTTTCTTAGCTTAAACCTATCCACGTTATTCACAGCCCATATTTGTTTTGTACTTCACTTTGCGAGAAGATCGAAAGTAGTAAAAGGGGGTTGGGGTTATTCTTAAACTACTGCACTGCAATGAATAATTGATTGACCAACAACATGACAACATTTTTACCTTAACCATTTTGCGTTAACCAATTTATTTACTCGCATAATATAAGGGCTGTTTTAATTCAGTTTAATGTAATGCGAGTTAAAATTGCGGGTAACACTTTATTTTGATGGTCCATTTGAGTATTAGTAGACTGTCTGCTTAATATCTGTTGATACTGACATTTAACAGTCCTTCAACAGACATTTAACTGACTATAAGAAACTTTGCAAGTACATGTCAACTTACACTAACCCTAACCCCAACCCCAACCCCAACCTAACAGTCTACTTATAATCTAATGATAATTAGTTGCAATGTAACTTAAATTCAACAAACGGACCATCAAAATAAAGTGTGACCAAATTGCGTCTAACATTTAAAATTGCATCGACAAATTTAAGTAAATCACTCATTTTTAAAAAATTGTTTGATCACATTTTTACCAAATTCGAATCAAAAAACTAACTTAGAGCATTTTGTGCTAAAATAACAGTATTTTCATAGGTTTATATTTATTTTGTCAATGCAATACTAACATTTTAACTTCACAAGAATTAAAAAATAGCTATATAAAATATAGACATAAAACCTGATATATGAGATGCCTGATTGATAATTTGATATTTTTTTATTTATTGATTTATTTTTATTTAACCTTTTTACAGTATTTATTTATTTTCCCCCAACATTATTTGGGTGTACAATTTTTTTTAACTTTGGTCTAAATTATTATTTCTTAATTTTTTTTTTAATCTCAGGAAGCTTATTTCTGCCTCAAAATAAAAAAACAACAATTATTGTCACTTTTTATTTCAGAATTCTGAGATATAAACTCGCAATTCCAAGTTATAAAGTCAATTCTGAAATCTAAATTGAGAATTCTAAGATATAAGGTTGCAATAACCTTTTTTATTTTTTATTCAGAGACGATCTTCCATAGAGCACTGTATATATTCACTGTATGTAAGATTTGTGAAACATAAAAAATTCAGATTGAGATACCATCTTTATACAAAATGCTTAGGTTTAACCATGTGGTCAAAAAGAGCTGTGTGATTATTAAACATGACGTCAGAAGGAAGTGTCAGCATAAACTGAGATTTATTGCGATTTATTCAGATGGATGAGGATGAGGAATGAGGGAAAGTCCAGACCGGTTTTGACCTGTAAGTCCTATTATGTCATTTTGTCCAAAGAGCCGCACAGTTTCGACAGCAATTAATACTGAACAAATGTTGTAACAGAGCTGTTTTGGCAAGAAAAACGTACAAATTATAATAATTACAGTTCTTTTATGCTTAAAAAAAAGTACTGTTCATTTTTAGGTCATTCAATTACAGTTAGTTAAAATGTACTTAAATTCAACAGTTCTGAATAAATCAATTCAGAGGAGCAGAGATATTTTATAAGTATAGATATTTTTGTTATATTTTGTGGATAATTATATTAGTCAACTAAAGATTGTTAGATTTGTCAAGATGGTTACTGTATATGTTTAATGACAGCATATATGAAATAGGGTGTCATTACTTTAAGATGTTTCTTGTTTTGTTCGATATGATGATTACCTTTTCTTATATACAGTATAGTAAGAACAGATCTTTTAATCCCAGTGTTCTTTTAAATCGTGTCTTGTAGACATGATTATTCACGTTATTATGGAGACAAGTTAATATTGATCAGTATTGGTCACAATGAAGTTTATCTGTTATCTGTTTGTAATATTTTTATTTCATTTTATTTGTCGTTTTTTTTTTATGTATGTTGTCCCATTCCTTACATACAATCTAAATATAAAATCGAATATTATTATAGATTTAATCAGTTTTTAAAAAATAAATATGGTATAAATGTATCTAGCTGTAAGAAAAAGCCAGATCCAATTAGTTTAATTCTTTGAGATTGGTTAACTTACTGTTCAGGTGCAATATATATATATATATATATATATATATATATATATATATATATATATATATATATATATATATATATATATATATATATATATATATATATATATATATATATATATATATATATAAAACCTCTCTAATATGGCTGTGTACACATTATACTACTCATATGTCTGTCAGAAAAGCTACCAAAGGTTGATTTTGCATGTTTGGTGCCCTTTAAAGGGCCACGAAACCCCCCTGTCTCAGCAGGGTGTTTTCACACCTCTAGTTTGGAAAAAGTCAGGAAAGTGGGTGAGTCCAGCTCTGTTTAGGTGGGAGTGTTGGGGGTTTGATTAGCACTTTCACCTCACAACAAGGTCACTGGTTTGATTCCCGGCTGGATCACTTGGCATTTCTGTTGGGAGTTTGCATGTTCTCGGCCTGGGTTTTCTTCCGGATGCTCCGGTTTCCCCCACAGTCCAAACGCATACAGTATAGGTGAATTGAATAAGCTAAATTGGCCGTAGTGTATGAGTGTGTATGGGTGTTTCCCAATATTAGGTTGCAGCTGGAAGGGCATCCGCTGTGTAAAACGAATGCTGAATAAGTTGGCGGTTCATTCCGCTGTGGCGACCCCTAATGAATAAAGGCACTAAGCCAAAAAGAAAATGAATGAATTGATCTTAATTATTATTATTAATTGCGAAATGGTTGACCCAGCTGTCATAAAGTGCCAAGCATATTTTGGAAAACTTTCTTATTTCACGTGTTTGCCATAAACTGTACATGAATCTTGATGTTCACTGCGAAGAGAATGTAGATCAACCAGTGAATAAAAGCATGCAGACGACAATCAGTGACTCGACAGACTGGTTACCAAATCTTCTTGTGTCATTGTTCACGAAAAAGATAGTGAAAATGCTTAGTCATTTCATCAGTCTACCAGTGAACTCTGTTGTAAACTATACATAGCAACAGGTTAGATGACAGTTTACTGTATAGGGAAATGCAGAAGGCTGTACTTCTTACAGTATACATTTCAAATGTACACATTAACTGTAGTGATTGAAAGAAATTCACACCTACTTCACATATGTCACCTGTTTTAAAGAGCAACGTAGACCGACCATGTTACGTACACTTTTCGCTATTCAGCGCACTCAAACGACCACTCCTCCATCATTGAAAGCCAGATAAGCATGTTTGTGTGCTCATTCTCTGGGTGAATACCTACTGCACGGTCCACATTTTGATTGATGTCTTTTGGACCAGTAGTTGTTGAGAAAAGATGGGAAAAGTAACGCCTTCGCATGTGTACGGAAGATGATAGATGTTAACAGTATTCTGTACATTCAATTCAATTTCAATTCACCTTTATTTCTATAGCGCTTATACAATGTAGATTGTGTCAAAGCAGCTTCACGTAGAAGATTATAGTAAATTGAAACAGTGTCAGTCCAGTTTTCAGTGTTTAAGTTCAGTTTAGCTCAATTCAGTGTGGTTTAATATTCACTACTGAGAGTCCAAACACTGAAGAGCAAATCCATCGATGCGCAGCTCTACAGATCCCGAATCATGCAGGCCAGTGGCGACAGCTGCGAGGAAAAAACTTCACCAATTGGCGAAAGTGAAGAATTAAAAAAAACCTCGAGAGAAACCAGGCTTAGTGGGCACGACCATTTCTCCTATGGCCAAACGTCTTGTGTAGAGCTGCAGTGTCTAGGCGCCGGAGGCTGGAGAATGCTGGACCTCAGCGAAGCCCCTGGAGCGTCACAGGAATCAGTCTCATGCTCTCCACTCCTCCATGACCACCACAGCAGCTGCTCATGGTACGGCCTGGTCCAGGATTATGAAAACCTTGGGGTCATCTCGTCGCTGGTCTTGGATCACACGAGTGGTGCTGCATAGTCTGAGGGCCTCGGGATGAGTATCCCCAGGTGGAAATAGAGAATTAAAATAGTGTTCCGTACAGGGCACATGCATTTAATTCACCAGCAAAAATGGACATTGTTTTAAGTTTGATTAAAAACCAATGTCAGAATATACTATTATCATGTTTAACTTGATGTTACATTTATTAACTTTTTATGAAAGTTTGAAATAATATAGCTATACAATGATTTCATTTGTAAATCATGTTTATTGTATAACAGTGTGACAATTTAAAATATTAAAACATCCAATTCATGCAAATTAACGCTAACTTAACTGACCTTTTATGAGTATGAACATCATTACTGCACAAAGATTATCCAAACAGCGTTTGCAGCCTGTCTCTCAGGCTCGCTCTCTGGCAGAGAGTTGCGCCATGCGGTCATCACCCATAACTGACGTTTAAATATCCCCATTTCAAAGCATTTATTCAACAAAAGATTTGTGATAACATAATATTCATTTCATAAAGACTGTAATACTATGTGATGCATAAATTAAATGCAAATGCATATTGTCGTTGCTCTAAATGCCTCCCTTCCAAAGCAACACTCGCCCCTTTAGCTTGCCCACTGTCTATTTTCAAGCTCATTAGGTGGACGTAGCAAACTTACTGGAATTACTCGAGGGTCTCTGTTGTGCTCGGGGGTGAAAGAGTGAGAACTAAAGATCACACAGATATATAGCTTGTCTACAACCTGTAAGTATTTATTCAGAGATGGGCGTTAAAAGGTTATCTGTACGAAACATCGTTGTGTACGGAATATGGTTAGTCTACGTTACTCATTTAATGCATTTTCAATAATCCTTTCTTTTGAATTTGGTGGATTTGTTTTGCAATAATTTGTTCATGAAAAGGTTATAATTTCGTTTCTTCACTTTATTTGTGGTGTTTAGGTTGAACAGTTTGATGTTTGTTTGGCGCGCTACGTCATCTCTGTTTGGCGCGATAGATTAGACTACGTAATTTCTGATTGCACCCGAAAATTTGCGCGCTAAAAAGAGATGAGATCAAAAAGTCACGAAACGTAATAGTTTCAGTGTTGCCAACTTAGCGACTTTGTCGCTAGATTTAGCGACTTTTCAGACCCCCCTAGCGACAAATTTTCAAAAAAGCGACTAGCGACAAATCTAGCGACTTTTGTGTGTTACTGGAGATTTTTTTAGACTGTCGTTTGTCCATTACTGTACCGTTCCTACTCTTCTCAACGAGCTTCGGGTGATGCCGGCGGCCCCTCCCCCGCCTCAGAGCACTGACAGGCGGCCCAGTCCTCGTACAGCAGCCTGTCCCACCTGCAGCCTGACTGCAGATCACTCCTCTGCGTACCGACGGCAAATGATTTAGCACCGGCAGTGTGAAGGTATCTCCCTTGTACAGTCAAACTGATATGCTTCTCCTTTATTTGAACAATCTGATTTGACCGTTTATTCTTTTCTTGTTCACAATCAGAGATGTTTTAAGTGAGAGTTTCAGAACTTGTCTGAGTTTATTACGTCTGAGAGATTACTGCAAATTCACTACTTGCATTAAGCGTAGTGCAAATATAAATACCCCATTTATTTACCATAGGCTGTTAAACAGAAATGGTAGAACGTAATGACGTCAGTAATATGCAAATTAGCGTATGACGTAATCTAGCGACTTTTAGCGACTTTTCTGGCAGAGCTTAGCGCCTTTCCGTTGAAAATAGTTGGCAACAGTGAATAGTTTCTCATTGTTGTGGTGTTCTTTGCTCCATCCAGTCTGTCTTGTCCACAATTTTCATGGCAATAAATCCTCCATCAGCAACATAGGCTACCAGCGGAGTGCCTCTTTGTACAGTTGCAATCAGAATTATTAAAACCCCCTTTGAATTTTTTTTTCTTTTTTAAATATTTCCCAAATGATGTTTAACAGAACAAGGAAATTTTCACAGTATGTCTGATAATATTTTTTCTTCTGGAGAAAGTCTTATTTGTTTTATTTCGGCTAGAATAAAAGCAGTTTTTAATTTTTTAAAACCCATTTTAAGGTCAAAATTATTAGCCCCTTTAAGCTATATATTTTTTCAATAGTCTACAGAACAAACCATCATTATACAATAACATGCCTAATTACCCTAACCTGCCTAGTTAACCTAAATAACCTAGTTAAGCCTTTAAATGTCACTTTAAGCTGTATAGAAGTGTCTTGAAAAATATCTAGTCAAATATTATTTACTGTCATCATGGCAAAGATAAAATAAATCAGTGATTAGAGATGAGTTATTAAATCTATTATGTTTAGAAATGTGTTAAAAAAAATTTCTCTCCGTTAAACAGAAATTGGGGGAAAAAATAAACAGGGGGGCTAATAAATCAGGGGGTTGAATAATTCTGATCGCAACTGCATGTACACAACGCAGATGTAAAAGTGGAACATCCTTTACACAAACACTGTAAAAAATATGTTACTTGACCTTTTAATATTAATAAATGTGAATTGACTTTACTTTGAAAAAAAAGAGCAAATACTAGCAATATTTGTATTTAAGCAACATAATTTGCATGTTTAACGCACTTCTGAATTAGTTCTTCTGTCTATTTTGCTGTCTTAAACATTGGAAAAAAACATGCAAGATGCTAAATGATATAGGACTTCGTAAGCAGGTGCAACAGTTTGACAAACTGAATATCATATGTGGTTTAAAATATATAGATGTGGCAGTGGCCTATTCATTAGGATATTAACCTAATATTTACTTACTTGACTGGAAATTATCAAATCAAACATGAATGTTGTCAAGATTCCTGCGCTGGAAATCCTGGATTAATTTGGCCAAACACAAACCCATTTTGTTCCCTTGAGGTTCCATGAAGTTGGTTTTATAGCTCTTTGCACATTCAAACTTTCTCCTTAATATTATATTTTCAGAAAAGTATTGTTTGCAAATTCTAACTAGGGAAATCATATTAGCAGCCAATGACTATCAAAGTGCTGTACAACACTGTTCACAGTCAATAAAATAATGCTAATGTTGTTTGGAAGTACTTGCATGTGATTTCAGACCCAATATTCGAAGTAGCATGTCACAAGTTGTCACTGAATGAATATGTGAATATAAAACCAACCGTACGTAATTTTTTTCTCTCTTCTGCTCAATTTGTCACACTTTTGACAGACTGTAGTAGTCTAAATCTCTTGTTTGTGGTCCAACGAAATAGTACAGCTCAAACATGACAATAATTGATCATTTTTAGTAGCTATTAATCCAAAAAATATGCACGTTTCATTTGTTTCACTGGTTTGTTTACATGCTGTGCCACCAATATGGCCGACTGATGAAAATACAGACCATTTCAATGTGGTGATGTTATTGGCCCATGAACATATCTTGTTGTCAGACTGTTTCATAATTGTATGAAGAGAGAATTCAATCGTATCTTAATGGTAAAACAGCTGTCATAATATTATTTATCAGTATTTTAGATTCTCTAAAGCTATAGAAATTACAAATGTAGGAGATGTATGTATTATTAAATGTATTAAATGTATTATAGACTATGCCTGCAGGAGTATAACACGAACATAAACCAACCGAACCTTGCCTAAATCATGACTTTACATCATCATGATAGATAAAAATAGATCCAATAAACCTCCAATGAGAAATATGTATTTGTGTGGCCTGCAAATGATTAGCACATCTCAATCAATCGTCCATGCAAACTATATTTATTGTTTTCATAAGATTAAACATGAGATATGCTTTTGTATGTTTACGTATGTAGCAATCAACATAGCTGAGGCTATTTTAAGAACATTTTACAACTGAAGAAATGCCTGACATGATCCATTGTCAGCCCCTTTTTCCAGCAGACTCCGTTGAGGATTTGTGGAAGCATCAAGTATTTGGGTTTATTAGAGAAATTAATAACGATGAAGCTTGATAGAAGAAACGGCCTCATGTTTCAGACACACTTGCTGAAGTACTGGATAGGACTGACTTTGTGGCACTGTTCGACAATCCCAAATTGGTTCCTAAAAGACAACAAACACAGGCTTGTAAATCAGGTTTGACATTTTGTGCAGCACACTGTCTCCGTTTATAATTGAAACACCTTGGAGATGCGATACTGTAAATACAGAAGCATGTAAATGATATGTTTGTTTTTTTTTTTTACATAAACCATTAACTCAATGTGGGAAAACTCACAATTTACCTCAGGATAAGTTAGCATGTTGTTTAATAGGATACTTTGATGGATATTAGAAACAAAGGCTGAAAATATATACATCAAAACACCTTTTACATTTGCTCATGCACACAAAAAAAACTGTTTGCTGTTTGTTGAAACTACTTATTTAAAATGAGCTGAAACGACACAATTCTTAATTGTTTTGTGTTCAATCATCTTAAATTTGTAGAAACTAATAGGTTAATTTAATTCCCTTATGTTGACCCAACACAAATCGATTGTGTGAAACTCATTTTTTCCTCCTGAAGTAACATTATATATACTGTATTTTCCCTGAAGCTTCTAGGTACTGAATTAAATATGAAATTATTATTTAGATCGACACAGCAAGAGGGTCAGTGGTTCGAGTCTCGGTTGTAGAAGGTAGTATAAGGTAGTAAATGAAATTAGCCAAAATTAAGGCCATTAAAAAGTAATAAACGTCATCTGACGAGGTATTACATTTTCAAGCCCAATTTTTTTAGATAAATTTTCAATTTGTGTTAAGTGCAAGCCTTTATTCTAATAATTGTGTGGATTTATTTATGTGTTGAGAGTAGGACCTGAGCAATATCATGTGAGGTGATGTTCGTTCACGTGCGCTGAAACAAACTGGGTGCCCGGCTGGCTTGCTGCCAACCATATAGACGAGCTCGCTTTTGTTCGTTAATTAAATTAAAACATTGGGAAATGCAAGTTTTCGGGCCTCTGGCTGGAGGACTCAATATTTAAAGACTGGCTTAGGCCTGTAGTTGGCAACAGCCAGCCTGATCTCACGAGGAAACGTAAGTATTTTACGTTTTGTCAGTTTAGTGGCTAATTCGTACGAATTCGTACGAGTTCAGTCGTACGAAAATGTACGATTTTAAAAAGGAGGCGTGGCACCTAACCCCACCCCTAACCCCAACTGTCATTGGGTGATGAGCAAATCGTACTAATTTGTACGAATTAGATCGTACGAATTCATACAATTTAGCCACTAAAGCAAAAAGTTACGAATTGCCGTGAGATTGCGTTGCAACAGCCACGAGGCTTTTTGCCATGTCTGCAGGAAGACAATTAATATAACCTCGCTTGCACGCAGCGCCTGCAGTTAAACTCGCAGCGGTTTATTTTGACACTTTTATCGATCATTTTTTCCCACAATTGACAGCAAGAACAAACAGAAGCGTTGTCTGATTGACAAGCAGCACTTATGTTCAAAAGAATTTAAAAACGCCAAATGGGATGATTTTATTCCCCATTTTGAAAGTAAAACATACTCTGAAAGATAGTACAGTTTGTGTGTGAGAGGGGGACAGTGTTTCAATGTGATCCGGTTATGTTGTGGTTTTGTGACTGCTGGTGTTGGTTGCTGTATGGTTAACGATTATGAACTAGGTAACTAGGTTAATTTCGATTTAAAACAATTAAAAATAAGTAAAATATGAATCTAATATTTTGGGTGGTTTTTTGTGCGTTTGGGTGGGTTTTGGACAGCTTTTAGGCTGGAAAAAGTCTGCTATATCTGGCAACACTGGTAGTAGCTTGACAACCGAGCCGCAACGTCGTCGAACAGTTCAACACGGTAATCTAACCGTGCCAAGAATTCCGAACCGAGAATGGTTTGTAATCGTGCTGCACCATTCCAGGCTCCGTGGAGAACCGACCTTAACCGTACTGAACTGTTCTTAGAAGAGTGGCTATTGGCATTGATGACATGCAGTGACAACTGCAGATGTACGGCTGTATGCACTGTGCGTACCTACTATGAGAGGGCACAAATTAATGCCCCTTTTTTATTTATTTAGGCTATTTATTTTTTACATAACTTAAATTGATTATTAAATCGTGTACACTCCAATACATTGACAAAATAAGAAAGAATGAGAATAAATAAAGGTGTGCGTTTCTATGTTTTAAAGTGTGTATGTATTTGCATGGTGGGAGATGGGGAAAAAGAAATCTATTGGCTTTAGTTTTGCTGCTGTTTTTTCTGCCGCACACTAAAAATTACAATTCAGATAGGCTAGCTATCGTTGTGTAAAACAAGGTACAAAATGAGTAAACTCTTTTTAATACAGCTATACTTAAATTTGACATTTGCCAAAAGGCCTAAAACTAACAAAACAAATATTGCTTCCCCACACGAGACCGCAGTCTCATCAGCACCTGAGCCGGGGGAACTCCAGGCCCAGCCTGTGGCTGCACAGCATCCTCGCATGGAACCGCTACCACTCAAGGTGTTTTAAACAATTTTATCTGACAGAATGGCACAAATATACAGACATCTTCATTCTCACAACAAGTTTCTAAGTTCTCTCACCCTTCCAAAAAAATTGAGACTGGTTTTGAAGCACTTGACCTCAGATGTTATTCGTTATTTTGACCAGCATGACCAACAAAACATGACCAACAAAAAATATATTACAATTAAGATACAATGATGTGCTTTCATTTTCGGTCTCACTCGCGGCAATGCTCTTAAATATAGCCTTTGACAGCAAGCATCGGTGTTGTTTGAGATTGAAAAAGAATAAGGGATGATGGGACGGGTGGTGCTGGATATGTGCGTACCTTTGAATGAAATCCTGCAGGCGCCCCTGATGACATGTATGACTTTGATTAAAAACTATGGACAAAGGCCCGTTGTGACATCTTGATTAATCCCTCTGCTTTACTTAAATGTATATGTTATCTGCAAAATGTTATTCCATTTGGAAAGATATTTCATTTACGCCACTACAGTTGCAGCTCTAAGTCGTGCTGGTATAAAAAAAAAATTAGGTAGTAAAAAGTATTAAATTCAACTTAAGTAGTTCTGTATATACCCTGCGGCTGGGTCAGCTGACATTTCTGTGTGGAGTTTGCATGTTTATGTTTATGTCATGTTTATTAATCAAACTTGTTATTATGTTTTCAGTGTTTTGAGGGATACAGACTGGTTCTCAATCATATTTGTGATATTAAATAAACAGTGGCAGTTTTGCTTTCCTGCACCTATTAATGGATTGCAGATTTCAAAGTGATGAATTAATATTTTTGGCGCAAACATGCATTCACAATGGTATGAACCATTATAGGGGTGGCTGGTCAAATATATATTGAAGTTATCTATTATTTTTAATATGAATTTTATTTAAGACACAGATCAGAGCAAACTATTTCTTAGCTATTAAAGGGCAGAGCCCCCCCATACATCTTGTTTTGATGTCCTTCAGGGGGGGATCAAGCGTTCATTAGGGGGTCAAACTCCCCCAAACCCCCTTTAATTTGCAGCCTGTTCTCCCCTGTTGGTGTGGGTTTCCTCTGGGTGCTCTGGTTTCCCCCACAGTCCAAACACGTGCTATAGGTGAATTGAATAATTAAATTGGTCGTAGTGTATGTGTGTGAATGAGTGTGTATGGACGGTTCCCAGAACTAGGTTGCAGCTGGAAGGGCATCCGCTGTGTAAAGCATATGCTGGAATAGTTGCCGGTTCATTCCGCTGTGGCGACCCCTGATGAATAAAAGGACTAAGCCGAAGGAAAATGAATGAATTATTTATTTGGACTTACTGTAAGCAGATTATTACAATTTAATACTTAAATTAAAAAGTGAGAAATTGGGTAAACTGTAAAATAATGACAATTTATTAATGTTGTCCCAACACAAATTAAGTTAACACATTTAAATCGATTGAACAAAAACACTTAAGCTGTCGCAAACAAATCTCAAGAATTGTGTTGTTATATTTTAATGTTTTAAGTTTGAACATGCAACATAGAGCGTAATAATTATGAGGAAAAAACATTTCTTTAGTTGATTTTGTTTACCTATATTACCCAGCGGGAAACATGATCTCAATACAGCTTCAGAAAATGCAAAACAATTTGATGTCAATTGACTAACTTGATATCAAAACTACATCAATTTGAAATGCAACATTGGTTTCAATAAACAAGTTATGGGTTTTGATGCCAAAGATGTCAATTTACTGTCATTTTGACATCAAGGAAACGTGCATGCTTTGTAGGAATCCAGTGTAAATTAGTCGTTTGTAATTGAAGCGTTTAGATTAATAAAACATTAATTTCTTCATTTTCTTGTCGGCTTAGTCCCTTTATTAATCCGGGAATGAACAGCCAACTTATCCAGCACGATTTTACGCAGCGGATGCCCTTCCAGCCGCAACCCATCCACACACTCATTCACACTCATACACTACCCAATTCACCTGTACTGCATGTCTTCGGACTGTGGGGGAAACCGGAGCACCCGGAGGAAACCCACGCGAATGCAGGGAGAACATGCAAACTCCACACAGAGACGCCAACTGACCCAGCCCAGCCGAGGTTCGAACCTGCGACCCAGCGACGTTCTTGCTGTGAGGCGACAGCACTACCTACTGCGCCACTGCATCGCCTTAATAAAAAATCTTGTTATATTGTAATACTATTTGAGTGGTTATTTTGGTGGTAAAAAGCACGTCAAAGTTTTGACATTAAATTGATTAGCATTGTTTACATGTTTTATTAGCCTGAGGAACACACGAGGAAACGTAACTATTTACGAATACGAAAATGTACAATTTTAAAAAGGTGGCACCCAACCCCACCCCTAAACCCAATCGTCATTGGGGGATGAGCGAATCATACTAAACTGTACAAATGAGATTGTACTCATTTTTACGAATCAGCCACCAAATCAAAAAGTTTGGAATTGCTGTGAGATTGCGTTGTTTTTTATGTCATTGTCAGTTTGGTGTCGTTTTGACAGGAAGGTTCCACTGGATAGAATATAGGAAAGTTTAAGGATGATGTTTGTGGTGATTTATAGTTAAGATGTGTTCATTTTGCAGATTTGAAGTAATTATTGTCTTCAAATCTGTTATGCAAATGAACAGTGACTAAGGCCCAATCCCAATTCTACACCTTAGCCCTTCCCCTTTCCCCTACCCCTTTGTTTTGCACGTTCACGTAAAGAGGTAGGGGTGTCCCAATTCTCTTCAGCTTGAAGGCGTACGGCTAAGGCAAAGGGGTATACACCTCTTCGAACTAAGATTTTTCAGGACAACACATTAGAAACCAAGGGGTAAGAAAATTTCCCAGAATACACCAGCCACAACGGCAGGATAGCTGCACCCGGAAGTAAGGAGATCCACAAATTAGTTTTTTGTTTTTTTTTTACCAAAAAGTTTAATTGGGATTGGGCCTTAACACTCATTCTAGTGTGACTCTTCAACTATTTGTAGATGTGGTATAAAATGGACAACTTACAAAATGTTGCCACTGGCCAACAGGGTCTTCAGGCAGGCAATGTCATTATTAATGTCATTATCAAGCAGAGCTGTAAAAGGCAAAATTGATGAGACAACATGAAATATAGTCGTATGATGATTCTAAAACTGTACATGCTGCGCTACTGAGTACAGAATCCATCGACACAATCTCTCTCTTTAGATGCTAATAAGTATGAATTTGTGCCATCACAATGATAGTTTTCATGTACAATAATTTTTTTTGCGTAAAAACATTTTAAATCTCACAAATTTTATGGAATTACTGCTTAATAACTGTGATTTTATTATTTATTTTTCATGAGGTTTGGTTGAATGAATTTTTTATTTTTAGTCATTTTTGTGACTAGCTTCATTAGCATCACATTTTGGCGAATTGGTGGTTAATTCCTATGAAAGGTCAAATTATTTGGTGGATATTTGTTTCCCTAAAAACATATTTCCTTTCCAAAAATCATACAAATCTCATTTTCTGAATTAATATGACCTCATCAAATAGTACAAAAAATAATTATATAGATGTCAAAATCTAATTGCCACCTCAAAAAATAAGCGTTTAGTTTTCTCATGAGATAGACTTGAATCTTTTTCCGGCTCTGACTGCATAGGATTGGCTTCTGTCTATCATGCGATGAACGATCGACTGAAACCCGACAAAAGACTCAAAAGAAACTAATCTTCTCCCCCACCAGTGCAATGTGCGCATGCGTGATTGAACAAATCACCCCTTGAATAGACTCATCGTTCTCGAATCACATTAACGATTCGCTCAAAATAAGGAATCATTCAAGAACTACCCTTCACTAACATCAAGGTACGGTGAAGTGTATGCTGGATGGACCTACTGCGTGGAACTGTGTTGGGGGTAACGTGAGTTACGTAATAATAATACTTTTCTAATTAACGAGTAAAGTATCGCATTACTTAAAAAAATTAAGCAACAATATTTGAGTTACTTTTTTTATGTAATGCGAGTTACTTTTTAATTTAATTAATTAGCTTTTAAAAAACAAATGGCTGAATTAAAACGACCGTAGTCACGTTGTTAAAGCTCCTCTATTAAATATCAAGAAGAAAAAAAAACCTTCAAGTTCTGAAAGAGATCAAGCCTCAGCCTGGTAAGAAAACGTAATTCAAAAGTAGCGTAACGCATTACTTACCATAAAAAGTAACTAAATATCGCAACTAGTTACTTTTTTGGGGAGTAACTCAATATTGTAATGCATTACTTTCTAAAGTAACTTTCACCATTATACAGGGACACTGGAGCATTTTAAAGCCTCGATTCATCAGTGCATCGCTCGTATGTCAGCTTATAGACAAACCAGCTGATCGACGTAGCTTTACAACACTCCAGTGTCCCTGTATCTGTAGTTACACTTAGTAAACAGCGGTGAGTTTGGTTAACCGATGACCTTCACGGCCAATTACAGTCATTTCTTAACAGTGCTTAAATGTTAGCGGGAAATGGAGGTTTTTAAAATATCAGTATCGATTGGTATTAAATTCCAGTATCATGACAATCCTAATTTGTGATCGGGTTACTCACCGCTGCACTTGATGCCACACAGGTTGTGACTGTGGCCGGATCCGGAATCGCAGGCCAATTGGTCGCTAAACTGAAAGATCCCGAACCGAGTCGTGGTGACAGTCTGCTTTTTCTCCGAACTCTCGGAGCTGTCGGGACTGCTGCCAAACAGATACGCTCTCAGATTACTTCTTCCAGGCTTGCCAGAAGTTGCTGGAGTTATGGTGGTGGTGACCAGGCCGGTGTTGAACTTTGAGATGATCTCCACAGAGCAGACGACTGAAAGACACTCAACATTAGTTTTACTGTGTTTACTATTCACTTGACACTATTTAGCCTAGCAAAACACTTACTTTTGGCGATAAAGTTCACATCTATGTTTGGATTTTTGGGCGCGGTTGCCACTGTAGGCACAGTCACGCTAGTGGTGGCAACCCTGGGCACAGTCACGCTGCCAGTGACTTTTCCAGACACAGTTGTAGTCACTTGCCCAGATGCAGCAGTTACATTTCTAGTGACATTTCCGCTTGCAGCAGTTACATTTCCAGGTGCAGCATTTACATTTGCAGGTGCAGCAGTTACATTTCTAGTTACATTTCCAGGTGCAGCAGTTACATTTCTAGTTACATTTCCAGGTGCAGCAGTTACATTTGCAGACGCAGCAGTTACATTTCTAGTTACATTTGCAGGGGCAGCAGTTACATTTCCAGGTGCAGCAGTTACATTTCTAGTTACATTTGCAGGGGCAGCAGTTACATTTCCAGGTGCGGCAGTTACATTTCTAGTTACATTTGCAGGGGCAGCAGTTACATTTCCAGGTGCGGCAGTTACATTTCTAGTTACATTTGCAGGGGCAGCAGTTACATTTCCAGGTGCGGCAGTTACATTTCTAGTTACATTTGCAGGGGCAGCAGTTACATTTCCAGGTGCGGCAGTTACATTTCTAGTTACATTTGCAGGGGCAGCAGTTACATTTCCAGGTGCGGCAGTTACATTTCTAGTTACATTTGCAGGGGCAGCAGTTACATTTCCAGGTGCGGCAGTTACATTTCTAGTTACATTTGCAGGGGCAGCAGTTACATTTCCAGGTGTGGCAGTTACATTTCTAGTTACATTTGCAGGGGCAGCAGTTACATTTCCATGTGCGGCAGTTGCATTTCTAGTTACATTTCCGGGTACAGCAGTTAAATTTGCAGGTGCAGAATTGACATTTCCAGGTGCAGGAGTGACATTTCTACGCACACGATTGACAACTTTACCGCCATTTCCTCCAGGATTTCCCCCCAGACCCGCCTGGAGTAGGGACTTTAGCTCACATTTTCCCACAGTCCGTCCCTCGCTCACACTGGACACCAGAAGAACCAATGCCAATGCAGCCAACATCTTCACTGACAGATTGCTCTTCATTTCCGATATCTGGGAAATTAACACAACAGGTCAAGAGTTACAACAGGTTCACTAACTTTAAGGCAATGGTTAAAAAAAAAAAGAAAAGCTGATGCATTTACATTTAATTTGTGGATGTGTGTAAACGTAACATTTTGTAGTGCATTTAGTTTTTGCCCATCAGGCACACAATGTCATAAGTCGTTAATATTAGGTTAGATTTAGGTTGTGATGTCAGGTGACCAAAATTCAAAGTCTAGTCAGTGTCTAAGGACAACATTATTTTGATGCCCAATAACAACATCAAATGACGTTGATTTTAGGTTGTGTTAGAAAGTGACCAAAATCCCACGTCGAGCCAACATCTTAAACCAACATCATATTGATGTCAGATATTTACATTTATTCGTCAGGTATGCCAACTTAAATCCAACTGATAGACGTCTGATAGACGTCATATTGGTAACGTCCACACAACATGAAGCTGTAACATCACTAGACATTGATATTTGGTTGTTTTTAGGTTGGACATTGACGTTGTCGGTCTGACATTGGGTTCTGATTTTCATTACCAAACAAAACGCAATGTCTCACGAAGTACAGCGGGTACAACGTCCATCAGATGTCATGTTGACGTCCTGTGCCTGCTGGGTGTTTAGGACCGTTGCGGTCATCATACAGTAAACATCGTCATCTTCTCATCAGTGACATGCATCTAAACAGTCTCTGGGTCAATGCGTGTAAAGATTTTGAACATCTTTATGGACACTTCCAAGCAGTTTGCTGCATTTATAAATCGCCCATGTCTTGAGGTAGTTCATTATGATGGTATTTACCTTCTGTGTGTGATTTGATTGGACTCGCAGGACTGATTTTTCTAATCCCCATAGACAAGAAAAAATTGTAGTGACTGCAGGTTGAAGGAAAGTAGAGGAGTAAAAGTACCAATACAGCACTAAAAATGTACACAGGGGAAAGTAAAAGCACACGTTTTTAAACCTACTTAGTAAATTACAATTCCTGAGACAAACTACTCAATTACAGTAATTTGAGTATTTGTGATTTATTACTTTACATCACTGTTGACAAACCACCTGTACGACACACTCTCCTGTGAGAAAAAAACTAAACAAAACAAAACTAAACTAAGACTTAGCCATAGCATCTACAGTTGAAGTCAGAATTATTAGTCCCTTCTATAATTTTTTTTCTTTTTTAAATATTTCCCAGTTTTTCACAGTATGTCTGATAATATTTTTTCTTCTGGAGAAAGTCTTATTTGTTTTATTTCGGCTAGAATAAAAGCAGTTTAAATTTTTTTAAAAGCCATTTTAAGGTCAAAATGATTAGCCCCTTTAAGCTATATTATTTTTCGATAGTCTACAGAACAAGCGATCATTATACAATAACTTGCCTAATTACCCTAACCTGCCTAATTAACCTAGTTAAGCGTTTAAATGTCACCTTAAGCTGTATAGAAGTGTCTTGAAAAATATCTAGTCAAATATTTTTTACTGTCATCATGACAAAGATAAAATAAATCAGTTATTAGAGATGAGTTATTAAAACTATTATGTTTAGAAATGTGCTGATCAAATCTTCTCTCCGTTTAACAGAAATTGAGGGAAAAAAATATACAGGGGATCTAATAACTCTGACTTGCACTGTATATACTGTTGCTCTTTGATGATTTGAAGGGCATATTTTATCCCCGTTAGCTGAATGATTAAATGTAAACGTAGCATATTTAGCCTAGCAGATAAATAAGCAATATTTGGCGAAGCATTAGGTTATTAAAAGAGTTCATTTTACCAGATGTTGATCTAGTCTTCTTTACTCTTGCTTTGCGCTGCTGCTTGTTTCCAGCGTCCGCTGTGTGTTGAACATCTGAACATTTATATTTTTATAGTAAACTGTGTTGTGATGACCTCACCGGATCTTACAGACTAAACCCGTTGGCCTCATGACCAAAATGCACGGATTGATTTATGCAGCTCTGTTTGATGTGTAACTTTTACAGAGATGCTCAGATGGAGGCGCAGGCTTTCCTTCATTTTTTTTCCTCTCAGTGTTCCTGCTATTTTTAGCAAACTTTCTGTCCGGTCTCTTGCACTGGTAAACCGTGGTTCACCACATGACAGTAGTCTTTCCTCCTCTTTATTCAACTTCTCCTCTCATCTTTTTCTTCAGGTCTCCTTTTCTCTGCATCTATTGTTTATAACCTGTATATAGTTGACCTTTATATATCAACTATATTGTATTGTTTTGCCACTTTATTAGGTACACCTTCTGGGTTGGAACCCCTTTTTCCTTGAGAACTGCTTTAATCCTCTTTGGCAAAGATACAACAAGGTACTGAAAATATTCCTCAGAGATTTTGGTCACGCAGCTGCTGCAGATTTGTCGGCTGCACATCCATGATGTGAATCTCTCATTCCACCACATCTTAAAAGTGCTCTTTTGGATTGAGTTCTGGTGACTGTGGAGGCCATTTGAGTACAGTGAACTCATTGTCATGTTCAAGAAACCAGTCTGAGATGATTTGCGCTTTATGACATGGTGCGTTATCCTGCTGGAAGTAGCCGTCAGAAGATGGGTACACTGTGGTCATAAAGGGATGGACATGGTCAGCAACAATACTCAGGTAGGCTGTGGTGTTGACGCTATGCTCAACTGGTACTAATGGGCTCAAAGTGTGCCAAGAAAATATCCCCCACACCATTACAACACCACCACCAACCTGAACCGTTGGTACAAGGCAGGATGAACCTATGCTTTCATGTTGTTCATGTCAAATTCTGACCCTACCATCTGAATGTCTCAGCAAAAATCGAGACTCATCAGACCAGGCGACGTTTTTCCAGTCTTCTGTTGTCCAATTTTAGTGAGCCTGTGCGAATTGTAGCCTCGGTTTCCTGTTCTTAGCTGACAGGAATGGCTCCCGGTGTGGTCTTCTGCTGCTGTAGCCCATCTGCCTCAAGGTTTGATGTGTTGTGCTTTCAGAGATGTTCTCGGCTGTAATGAGTGGTTATTTGAGTTCCTGTTGCCTTTCTATCAGCTGGAACCAGTCTGGCCATTCTCCTCTGACCTCTAGCATCAACAAGGCATTTGCGCCCACAGAACTTCCGCTCACTGGACATTTCCTGGTTTTCAGACCATTCTCTGTAAACGCTAGAAATAGTCATGCGTGAAAATCCCAGTAGATCAGCAGTTTCTGAAATACTCAGACTAGCCCGTCTGGCACCAACAAGCATGCCACATTCAAAGTCACTTAAATCCCCTTTCTTCCCCATTCTGATGCTCTGTTTGAACTGCAGCAGATCGTCTTGACCATGTCTACATGCCTAAATGCATTGAGTTTCTGGCATGTGATTGGCCGATTGAAAATTTGCATTAACGAGCAGTTGGACAGGTGTACCTAATAAATTGGCCGATGACTTAATGACTATATACCGGTTTTGAGTGCGAAACCTGATTTCACCAAGTGCATGTTCCTGAATTAACATCTATGTTGATCCTGGAGCAACATTCCAATCAGCCAATCAGAATTAAGTGATACTTCTACCATTTATGTTAAATTTAGGCTTACAGTTTGGTTTATGCACGTCTAAATGATCATTATCTAACTATTCCCTCTGATTTTGGGAATAATTTACAGTTATGGTTGGGTTTAGGGGTAGGGAATAGGTGTGGATTACATTTTCCAACAAAAACGATGTTGCAGGATCAACATAGGTGTTAATCGTACTTGGCAAGATCATGACTTGTGTCGTAGTATGTGTGTTTTGTGATGTCTGAGGGTAAAGTTTGATTGTTTTTTCAGCATAAGTGAATGGAGTTTCCTGAAAATGCAGGATGGGAGATTTTGTGTTGACAGTTTTCAGAATATGCAGTATAGTTGTTATAAATGTGTTTAAGCAATCTAGAAGACTGTAATAGGACTGAGAATTTTACACACCCTCATCCCACCATGAAATCTGCGGGAGAACAAGCTAAACAATAATCTGAACAGGAACACGATCATTCATGACGACACGAGTATTGAATATCAGGAAAGATTAGAGCCGTTCCACAATTGTCTGACAAATTAAACCGCGAATTGTTGTGTGTAAAGCGAGGTGTCAGTTTGCAGGAATGTCTGAGAGGTCCAAGGAGTTTTTGAGCTATTTTGGTGTTGTGAACACGAGATGATTGCCAGTCAGCATGACTAGGGGTTTTCACATCAACACACACACGTCACAACACTGACGTCAGACCGATGTGATTATATTAAATAAAATTAAATGTGTTTCCCACACAACATCCTTTGTCTGAAAGAGATTCAAAGGCAGACGGAGATTACTTCTCAGGTGTGTGTGTGTTTGTGTGTGTTTGATCGTCTAATGACACCCATTGTGATATTTCAATATTTACATTGCTAGTCCATGTATGATTCAGATTTTGCTTATATTTGTGCTTTGATGTAAATCTAAATCAACAGCATGGATTAGTGAGCTTAACATAAACCTCCAGTACATTCTCCTTTACTTGAAGTATTTGTATATTGCGAAGAAGAAGAAGAAAACGCTAGTATTGGTGTTCTTGGGTCAAAGAGAGGACGTTGTATTTTGGTGTCAGCATCAAATGTAATTCACAGAAGTTCAAATGTTAAATACGTGTGAAGTGTATAACTTAGTAACTCAACTTTCAAATAACTGTTGGAAAAAATCAAATGTCAAAGTATTAGAAGAATAATGTTATTATCCTCAAACGTTTGTCATTCAGATTTGTTAATGCATTTGAAAGATTTTTGCACACCATGGCTTCCTCTATTTGAAAAATAAAACCTGTATGTTTTTTTTTAATAAATGAAATTTAGATGAGCATAATGACTGTGGCTTTTATAATAAAGCTTAAAGCCGCCTCTCATATGGAAAATGAAGTCACATGCATTTTGTAATGTTTTACTCAAAACAGCACTGCAGCAAGTTTTGTTGAGTCAAAAGTTGAGTCAACTTTTACAGAGTAATAGTTGCAGAGGTTGTCTGTGTTCTTCAATATGCAAGACATTTTCATTCTTCAAATATCTAAAAAAAACACTAGAATGGTGTTATTTAATTTGACTTATGCTCTTACATGAACCCAAATTTTCAGAGAATGTGCAAATCCAGAGAAACAAGCAATTTTAACTAGTGTTCAAAGCATGTGCTGTGTGTTCATGCGAATGACGTCACACATCCTCTATTTTTGCAGATGAAAATAAGCATTGAACACCTCACAATTTTTCTCAGAAAACATATTTCTAAAGTTGCTGTTGACTTTTTTTTTTCCCCCAGATGTTGGTAACAACCAAAAGAAATCCATATATGCAAAGAAAACAAATCTAATCACAGGTAGCAAAGAATTCTGGCCCAGATTTGGCATACAGCTGGCACAGCAGGCATTCATCCAGCACTGGCATACAGTTTTGCTATAAGTTTTACTGGCATATAAGTTTTGCTACGGTTACGCCATCCGTCCACACTACGCCGGAGTTTTCAAGCCCCGAAAACGGAGCGTTTTGAAACGCTGGAGAGGTTGTTTTCCTTCTAAAACGCTGCTGCTCCGTCTCAGTGTGGATGGGGGAAAACGGAGACATCTGAAAACAGAGGCGGGGCTGCTGAGATTCGCTACCTGATTGGTGCTTTTGGGTCATTGCGTATCCTTCCCTTATTTGTCAAGCCCCTTTCACATGACTATAACGCTACCGGAAGACAGCAGACCAGCCTTCACTGTAATCAACAACATAGACACAGAAATGGGAGCGTTGTTTGCACTATTGTCCGTTTTAGTTTTCACTAAACGGTGTTTAGTTTTCACCTGCTGAAGATAATGTCAGCATTAGAGATGCGCGGATCAGCTGAAATGTTACCTGAATATGCGGCTTCATCCACCCGCCACGCGCCCGCACATATACAATTTTATCTGATATATATATCCGAACCCGATCGTCACTTTCATCCTTCATTCATTCATTTTCTTTTCGGCTTAGTCCTATTATTAATCTGGGGTCACCACAGCGGAATGAACCGCCAACTTATCTAGCATATGTTTTATGCAGCGAATGCCCTTCCAGCTGCAACCCATCACTGGGAAACGTCCATACACACTCATTCACACACATACACTACGGACAATTTAGCTTACCCAATTCACCTGTACCGCATGTTTTTGGACTTGTGGGGGATACCGGAGCACCCAGAGGAAACCCACGTGAACACGAGGAGAACATGCAAACTCCACACAGAAATGCCAACTGATCCAGCCCAGGCTCGAACAAGCGACTTTCTTGCTGTGAGGCAATTGTGCTACCCACTGCGCCACCGTGCCTGCCCCCTGATCATCTCTTTAATAATTCTAATTCTTTGTTTTAAGCCTGATGATAAGTCAGCGTGGATCGTTGGTTATTAACAGCAGATTCAGTGAGCTAATCTGCGCATCCCTTGCCAGAGACAACATGGAAGAGGTCTACTGTTTAAATCAAGGCAGCACAGGTCCACACATGCATCCACGTAACTTCCAGTGGTATTTTTTTGCTGTCCTGACGAATGTAAGAACTCAAAGTTCTTGTCTGACTTTGACTTGACCGGCCTTTCGATTTAGCACACACATGATGTTTCATATTTGAGGTAGCTACCAGTCTTGTGGATTTCATACAGCTGTTGCATATACCCAGCACTTGATTCAGCCTTGTTAACCTTTGCTAAAACACTCCCACATGGCACTTTTCTTTCCTTCCTTTTGTTTTGTTTTTAATTCTCCCTTTTTAAGTTTCTCCCTGAAAGGTTTCGCCTCCATTTCTGCTTTAACAAATGTGATTAAAAAATACAAAGCAAAAATCATTAATAATTAAACTCATCCACCCGCGATCCACCCGCAATTAATCATAATGTATTTTTTTTTTTAGCCAACCCGCGGATTATCTGCAGCGCCTGGGATATAACCACCATCCGTGCATCACTAGTCAGCATAGGGTGCTTTCACACCTAGACTTTTGTTCTGGAACCTGACGCGTTTGCCCAGTTAGCGCAGTTCGTTTGGCATATGTGAACAGGGCAATCGTGCTCGGATCTGTGCCAAAGCAATCGCTCCGAGACCGCCTGAATGAGGTGGTCTCGGCTCGATTGAAACGAACTCTGGAGCGGATCGATTGTAGTGAGAAAGCGATACGATCCGAGCCCGGCCATATCACAGTGTTTTATGAATATGTAATAGGCATACGGCTATATGAAGAGAGAGTAGGGCGGAGGTCATTCCAGACATCCCAAGTCTCCCGGAAGTTCCGGGAGTCTCCCGCAAATGCACAGAAACTCCTGGATGCTTGCAAACGAGCGATAATTTCCCAGAAATCGCGCATCTCCCTCCCGGTCTTCAAATATGTCGCGCACCCTTCTCATCACCCCTCCCCACCGCATCCCTCCTCGCTCTTCAGACATGTTGCGCACACCCTGTCAAACACCACCAAACCACCTCCGACAGCTGAGCGGGACTCTGCAAAATAAACCGTGAAACTCTGACCAATGTGAGGAGAGTTTACTCACACGTGACTTGTTTTAGCTAATTTGGTCCGTTTAGAAACTTTGCCGTGTGAAAGCGAACCGCACCAAGAACAAAGAGCAACAATGTAACAATTTTAATCCCTGTTTCGGAACAAATGAATCGATTCACAGGTGTGAAAGCACCCTAAGAGGATTATAAATAAAGGATGCACAAATAAACAGTCTCTTAAGACAGTTCTTTTAACATTTTCAGTTTCTCACACAGATAACATTAGTCCTGTTTTGAATCTACCACTATGCTGACACACAGGCATTTGTAGCTCCACCCTTTTCTGAAAAGAGCACAATCTCATTTGAATTTAAACCGACAATCACCAAAATGCCACAATTAGACTCAAAGCCCAAAAGGACCAGTTATAAACAATTATTTGTGGTGTATTTTGAGCTGAAACTTCACATACACACTCAAGGGACATTATTTTACATCTTGTAAATAGGAGCATATTAGGTGCCCTTTAATTATTGCATATTAGTGCACCCATATTGTAAAGTGTTACCTATATTGCTAATAAAATATATATCAAATTTGGTCTTTATAAATAACTTTGTTAATGCATTTGTTCAAGTTGAGCAATAAAATGTTAAACATTTTTCAAGTTAATCTTTGAATTTCCCCTATTAACAAAACATATACAGTTGAATTCAGAATTATTAGGCCCCCTGTTTATTTTTTATCACCAATTTCTGTTTAATGGATTTTTAAAACATTTCTAAACATAATAGTTTTAATAACTCATTTTTAATAACTAATAACTGATTTATTTTATCTTTGCCATGATGACAGTAAATTATATTTGACTAGATATTTTTCAAGACACTTCTATACAGCTTAAAGTGACATTTAAAGACTTAACTAGGTTAATTAGGTTAACTAGGCAGGTTAGGGTAATTAGGCAAGTTATTGTATAATGATGGTTTGTTCTGTAGACTATCGAAAAATATAGCTTAAATGGGCTAATAATTTTGACCTTAAAATGGGTTTTAAAAAATTAAAAACTGCTTTTATTCTAGCCGAAATAAAACAAATAAGACTTTCTCCAGAAGAAAAAATATTATCAGACATACTGTGAAAATTTCCTTGCTCTGTTAAACATCATTTGGAAATATTTAAAAAAAGAAAAAAAAATTAAAGGCTAATAAAGGGCTAATAATAAGGGCTAATAACTCTGACTTCAGCTGTATGTGTACATCTAAAATGTTGTACGCCCAGATGTAACCTATTTATATTTGCAAAACATGCCTTCGTAAGGTGGCTGAGGAATGATTAAATTAGACGACACTTTGACAGATCTGCTGTGTCATTGTACGTCCACATTCCACAAAAACAAACCCATGGTATTTCCTCAGTCCAAATGCTTTTGCTTTTAATTGTGATTGGAGCTTTATGTGGAGCGTGAACATGGGCTGATTTTCCCTCATCTCTGCTCCTCCTCCAGCGGTTTAGGGTGCGAACACAATGTGAACTTCTGGAAATCAGTGTCTGTGCAAAAACAATAGCACAAACGAAACATCAGCATGAGAGTCTGCGCTTTAAAATAACATGTTTTCTGATTTCATCCTCTGTGAGCTACTGTTTTCATGTGTTCACGGTTAGACTTTGTCGCAATTTTACAATTATTTACTGCAAAACGCCCAGTAAAATACCACATACATTCTTTACAGTTCAGTACTGTAATATGCACTGCATGTTCAGTCATTATGAAACTTTTACAGTAACTTACCGCATGTAAGCTACCTGACAAAAGTCTTGTCTCCTATCCACGTTTTAGGAACAACAAATAATAACTTGACTTTTAGTTGATCATTTGGTATCAGAAGTGGCTTATAAATTACACTTATTCGACCAAAATAAGATATGAGCATGTCTTGATTTTTAATAATTTCATTAGGACAGTAAGGTCTGACTTTGCTTAGACAAAAGTCTTGTCACATAACAGAAATAATGTACAGCATAGAATATAAAGTCCTGCTGCAGTGGAGAAAGACTGAATATTGTGTCTGACTCCATCATGAGCTTGGAGGACTGCATCCATACATCTCTGCAATGACTCCAATCACTTATTAATAAAGTCATCTGGAATGACAAAGAAAGCGTTCCTGCAGGACTCCCAGAGTTCATCAAGACTCTTTGGATTCATCTTCAATCCCTCCTCAATCATCTCAATAATGTTCATATCATGTGACTGGGCTGGTCAATCCTGGAGCACCCTGACCTTCTTTGCTTTTAGGAACTTTGATGTGGAGGCTGAAGTGTGAGAAGGAGCGCTATCCTGCTGAAGAATTTGCCCTCTCCTGTGGTTTGTAATGTAATGGGCAGCACAAATGTCTTGATACCTCAGGCTGTTGATGTTGCCATCCACTCTGCAGATCTCTCGCACGCCCCTATACTGAATGTAACCCCAAACCATGATTTTCCCTTCACCAAGCTTGACTGATTTTTGTGAGAATCTTGGCTCCATGCGGGTCCCAATAGGTCTTCTGCAGTATTTGTGATGATTGGGATGCAGTTCAACAGATGATTCATCGGAAAAATCGACCTTCTGCCACTTTTTCAAATGATCAACTAGAAGTCAAGTTTTTATTTGTTAATACAAACTGGGATCGACGACAAGACTTTGGTCAGGTAGTGTACAGTATTCTACTGTAATCAAAGTACTGCTACTGTAGCTGAAGACGAAAATGAAACAGTTAATAAAAATGTTACCATATTGTATATAGAAAATAGATTGATGAATGAAAATGACTTTTGTAAACCATTTAAAATGGATATATTAACAATAAATAGTTAAAATACTGTTGTACAAGATCTCGTCACTTGTTTGGAATTGATTAAATTCAATAGTAGAGACTAAAATCAAAGGGTTTTTTACTGCTAGTGTAAAATGTAAATAAATTACAGTAAAAATGGTCATACTGTAAAGTAAAAATTTGGTAATGAGCATTTTAGAACAAAAAGAAGTCGTGCTAAGGCTATTTTATTTTAAAATGAAATTGCGATAGACCCCTGCTAGTGTAAAACAGATTTACAGGTAAGTTACTGTAAAGGGGAAGTTGCGTTAACAGTGCTGTCAGTAAGGCCATACTCACACTATGTACAGTTGCCTTAAACCGGGCCGAAGCACGATTGTTTCCCCTCCCGTCTCCCCCGACGGCCCGCACTCACATTACATTCGGGCCTGGGCACGCTTTCGTCATCGATGATGCGCTCCTCAGTAAGCGCTCTCGCAGTCTCACTCAGCACAGTGGAGATTTCTTTAGTTATATCGTTAAAGTGGTTTGATATGCGGTGACACGCAGTCTAATATTTCGCCGAACAGATCAGCCACTTTTGACGCTCATAAACCATCACTAAGTCCTCGTGCTGCAGGAATTAGGAAGTTATCTGAAGGCGCAGCTGTCGTGCAGTGAGGGGTTTGCATCTTTAATAATCTACGACAGTTTGCGTTCATTAAACAGTACGATTGATTAATTAATCCATATGAAACAGTCCCTTAAAAGTCATGTCTCGCTTTCAGTTTCGGGCTCGGGCACGCTTGCACTCACACTGTAAGCGTACCGCGCCTGAGCCCAAGTGAACCGCGCTCTGGCCCACCTCTTCCAACCGGGCCAGGGCCGCCCAAGTGTACCGTGCCTGAGCCCGATTCAGAGAACTCACACTTCTCAAACGATCCGGGAAACGGGCCTGGGCACGGTTCGGATAGCATAGTGTGAGTAAGCCCTTAGTTACAGCATAAATACAATAAAATGGCTATCGTCTGTAAAAACATTGTTTATCTAAAAACAGAAATGATATTTACCACCCTCATAATCTCATACATATGCTGGTATTTGTTTCCTAAGAAAACCCTTCAAGATCAACGTCAAAAGCTTAGAAAAAAGGCTAATGAAAAAAAACAAAGCTGGTCTAATATGGTGTAAATACTGTATATATTTCAAATTTGAAGACCAACGGTGTCAAAAACAGGTCATTCTTTAGTCAAAAAATACTAATCATTCACATTAATTATTGGTAACACTTTATTTTGATGGTCCATTTGATGAGACTGTCTGCTTAATATCTGTTGATATGCTCCTTCAACAGACATTTAACTGACTCTAAGAAACTTTGCAAGTACATGTCACTAACACTAACCCCAACCTAACAGTCTACTTATAATCTAATGAGAATTAGTTGGCATGTAGATGCAATGTAACTTCAATTCAACAAACGGACCATTAAAATAAAGTGTGACCTTATTATTTTACAGCTTTCTTAACAGTGTTGTTTTAGTAACTAACAAATTAGTTTTATTCAAATTTTCAATTAGTTTTTATCGATATGTTTTTACTTTTTCATAGGCCTATTAGTTAAGTCTTAGTAATTGTGTGTTTGTGTGTACAGGTAAATGGGATTTACAGGTACACAAAGTTGTAATGACATGGGTATGACTTGGTTGTCCTCTATCCGTTTGTTAAGTGGTGACGTGTTGGTAATGTATACTGTATAATACTGTTTCCGGGTCTAAGCCGCCACTCATTTGAATTGACAAAATATTCGTTTATGATCACTTTTTATTTATATCACACATCACAGTGAATTTTTTATAAAGTCATAGTGTACACAACAATCACTGGGCTTGCTGCATCACAAATACCAAAATTTAAACCATTTCTAAAAAATTAATCACTTTCTGGTCATCAGATATTAGGTATGGATGTATATATTGCGATTGTGATTTTTGAAAGTATTACATCGCTTTGTAAACGTTTATTATTAGCATTTGACTCGGAAGTCCCTTCGCGTGACGTCACACTTAAAAAGCGGATTAAGGTGGTTTACAGAGTCACATGTCTCTGTAATTCAAAATGCTTAAAAATCATACTTAACAAAGTCTTTTCACATTTAAAAATCGCCAAAGGTGTCATATGAGGGTTGGGTTTAGGGGTAGGGGTGAGGTAGGGCAACATAATAAGCCAGTTTTCCAGTGTAAAATACATTACGCCTACACTGTAAAACCCAGCAGTCGACTTTATCAACTGAAATGAGTGTAGTTAACTCAAAATTGACTGAAAGTTAATTCTACTCATTTGAAAATAGTTTTGAACTCTGTGTTGAAGGTAATGAGTTATTTAAATACCTCATTACTTCAACTTAAATGAAGTAAGTTCACAGTACTCATATAGATTCGTTTTTTTTAACTCTAATGGTTTGTAGCAATTGGTTTCCTCAAACGATTTAAGTTACTTAACTTACTGAGGTTTTACAGTACTCAGTTGGTTTGAGTTCTCTTCATTTATTGGGTTTTACTTTGCTTAAATTGCTTCGTTTACTCAAATGGATTAAGTTCACAGTACTCATTAGGATTAGTTTTTGAACTTAAATGGTTTGTTGCAATCGGTTTCCTCAAATGATTTGAGTTACCTTCACTTCTTGGGCTTTACAGTGTAGAGAGTGTCCCTGTAAACCATATATACAATTATGAATGCGTGTATGTGTGTCCCTGTAAATTGACCATCTAGCAAATGAAACAAATACTATCCACATGGATGACGGCGACGCGGTGGCACAGTGGGTAGCACGTTCGCCTCACAGCAAGAAGGTCTCTGGTTCGAGCCTCGGCTGGGTCAGTTGCCATTTCTGTGTGGAGTTTGCATGTTCTCCCTGTGTTCACGTGGGTTTCCTCCGGGTGCTCCGGTTTCCCCTACAGTCCAAAGACATGTGGTACAGGTGATAAGCTAAAATTTCATTCCGCTGTGGTGACCCCAGATTAATAAAGGGACTAAGCCAAAAAGAAAATGAATGAATGAATGAACATGGACTTTTAATTTCAGCCAGCCAGCCTCAGCGCTTTTGGTGAACTGTCTTTCCATTATAAAATTGCCATGTTTAAGGTTTAATTTCTTTAAAAATCACTAATCTTTACTGTCTGATAGATATACTGTATAAAGTGGGTCTCAGACCAGACATGCATTGCATTAAATTTAATTTTCCTCCGCCATGTCTTTAAAATATGACAATTTGTTTTACCTCAGTATTTTCAGTAGAGTTTCTGCTCTAGCTTGCTGGTACTGACGGCGCTAGCAGTTACACGGTCTTTTCATTTCGGTTTATGCTTGAACAACTAAAGGAATGCTTAAGTCTATTTAACTGAATGTATTGTAATTACTGATGCTGTAAAAGGAACATTATGAAATTGAAAATATTCACATTAAGCTTTCACCGGAAGTTTATCATTGGCTGAAAAACACTAGCTGTGCATAGAGCCCATTGTAGTTTCTTATAAAACTGAAAACATTTAGTTTATATTAAAAGTTCAAGAACATGGCACTCCTGTGTTCACGACAACCTGAGTTTAATTCCCACCTCGAGGTCTTATGTCGATCTGTTCCCCTGTCAATCGGTTCCACACGCTTTCCTGTCTATAATCTCTACTGTCCTACACTGAACAAAATGATTCAAAGATGATTCCTTGGATTTACTAAATTCTTTTAAGTTAAGTAGTTGTAAACAATTTATTTGGGCTGAATTTAAAAACAAATTAAGTTGAACATTATTACGTTTTATTTGTTTGTTTAAATTCAACACAAATAAATTGTTTGCAACAATTCTGCAGACAACATTTTATTCAGTGTATCAATTAAAGGTGAAAACCCCCAAAAACTTATTATAAAAATAAAAAAAAAGTTGAAGTACAATAACCAGCTCACCATATATTTTTAAAATCACTCTTATCTCTTCAACATCCACATTCAACAGCACTGAGAAATGATGGGTTTGGAACCCATAGATATAGCTAAGCCTCATTAGCGGCTGTTTGTGTGCTGATAATGGTTTTCCAGAAATGTCATAATCAAAGGCTGCACAGGCATGTGGGTTCTTGGAAAACGTTATTTTTACAGAGTGCGTAATGTGTTGATGCCGGATGTGATGTTGGTTGAATACGCCATCTAAATATTGATACCTCTGAAAAGTGCTTTTCTCCACCTGAACAATGAAAATAAATTCGGCAGCCAATCAGAATCCACATTACACTGTGTAAAATATAATGTGTTTTCCGTTTATTTACGGTTGTGAATTGCATTATGGGATGTTGATCTCTGCTCTGTCGACTTCTGATGTTGAAAATTCAACTCTACAGTTTCACAAAGTGACTTTTATTGACATTTTAGTGGTTTGAAATAATATAATGTATACTATGTAAAGTATTAGAAAATGTACTGTCGGTTTATTACAAGGTTTTTGCCGCATAATATACAACACCAACCCAGACAATATATCACTTTACACTTTTAAAAATGTTAATAAAAGTCACTTTTTCCAAAACTTGTCGGAAGAAAGATCAAGGTCTCATAATGAAATTCAAAAGCATAAATAAACGGGGAAAAAAACATGAATCACAAACTACGGAAAACTGTTAATTTACGATTATTGAACTTTTTTACTGTTAAAAATGTGGTAGAAGCCATAAAAAAAATTCTCAATTGTACAGTAAACTACTGTATTTAATTAATTTACAGTATTTTAGAGAAAAAAATATTTTTTACATACAGGTAAACAGATGAACTCAGATTATGAATAGAATTTACTAATTGTATGTTAAATGTTTCTTCCCTTTTTAAAAAGGGTAAAAGACAAAAAAGTAAACTCGTTGTCTTATAATTATTAAATAAACAAGCTACACTGTAAAAAGTGATATGACAAAAAGCAATCACTACAAATGTTACTTATTTTAATAAGTTACACTGTTAAAAATAAAGGTGCTTAAGGGTGCTTTCACACCTAGACTTTTGTTCCGGAACCTGGCGCGTTTGCCCAGTTAGCGCGCTCGGATCCGCGCCAAAGCAATCGCTCCAAGACCACCTTAATGAGGTGGTCTCTGCTCTATTGAAACGAACTCTGGAGCGGATCGATTTTAGTGCGAAAGCGATACGATCTGAGTCCAGCTATATCACAGTGTTTTATGAATATGTAATAGGCATACGGCTATATGAAGAGAGAATTAAGAGTAGGGCGGGAGGTCATTCAGACATCCCAAGTCTCCCGGAAGTTCAGGGAGTCTCCCGCAAATGCACAGAGACTCCCGGATGCCCACTAACGAGTGATAATCTCCCGGAAATCGCGCGTCTCCCTCCCGGTCCTCAAATACGTCGCGCACCCTTCTCATCACCCCTCCCCACCGCATCCCTCCTCGCTCTTCAGACATGTTGCGCGCACCCTGTCAAACACGGGACTCTGCAAAATAAATCGTGAAACTCTGACCAATGTGAGGAGCGTTTACTCACACGTGACTTGTTTTAGCTTGTTTTGGTCCGTCTAGAAACTTTGCCATGTGAAAGCGAACCGCACCAAGAACAAAGAGCAACAATGTAACAATTTTAATCCCTGTTTCAGAACAAATGAATCGATTCACAGGTGTGAAAGCACCCTAAGAGGTTCTTTGTTGGTGTAGATGGTTCTTTGAAGAATCTTTAATGGTCCATTTCCACTGAATGGTACAGTCGGTACCGGTCACCTTTATCAGGCTTGCTTTTCCACTGCCAAAAGTGTACCAATGGTGGTCGTGGTGTACGGCAGAAAGTTTGAAGTGAAAATGTCAAAGTAAAGCCGCACGGGTCGTTCACATATCATATGAGAAGCTCTTCTCACAAAACAGATGCTTTATACACATAAATACTTGTGTAAATGTTCATTACTAACCTTTCTATGAACATGATTTGATTATAACTGCAGATCAATGACAGTGTGAAATAGCCTACTGTAACGTCTGTAATTATATAAAATAAATAAATAAATGCAACATATATGAACACATACAGACCCTTACAGTCTCCGATATGTTACCAATTACAGATAAACTACACACAGCATACATTTAGTCCTTATTTGGGTTCAAAAACAACACGCAACATAGCCCACAGTCAGAGCAAACCTCTCATCTGTGTCTTTAATCTTCACCAGCACATGTAGCCTCTGTTAGAGAGTAATTTAGTCATTCCGAGTTCATAATAGTCCAAAAGGTGATGATAATAGTTAAACATGGCAGGTTGTTCATGTTTTAGGTTGCTGAAAGAATCATTTGCTCCTTTGTTTTTTCAGCTTCTCCTTTGATTTTTCGCGCTTCACTCTCACGTTTGTTCATTTCTGAAAGGATCGGATGTCAGAAGCATTTCAATAATCACGTGCACGTTATTATCATCAGCTCAAGAAGTTCGCTATTTCAAATATAGACGCGCAGCGAGCAAATGCGAGAAACCGAAACCGCTCGCACTTTAGACGGCCTTGTAAACAACTGCATGGCACAGGGTAGATTTTGTTCTTCTTGGCTGTTCATAAAGGCAACGACAAGATTTGTTTAAGCTCGGGTCAACCATGGCTCGTTATATTATTACGATGTATTTGTACGGTGTATTTAAAAATGGAGCTTCCATTATTTTCATTCTCCTGGCTTGTTGCACGAGCTAGTGACTTATTTCTGTAAACCAATAGCGTTCAGCTGCGCATCTTGCTCTACCTTTTGATACACATTTGTTATGCTAGGTACCCTTCCAAAAGGATACCCAAAAAAGTGATACAGTACGGTTCGCTTTTTGGTACCTTTTGACAGTGAAAACGGTCATAAAAGTGTACTGAAGTTATGCAGAGTTTAACTTAATTTTTTTAGTCAGTTTGAGGGATATAAGTTGAGATGACTAGAAAAGTTTGTTTGATTCAACAAAAAAAAATGAAGCCAGCGAGTTTGTTTTTACAGTGTATATGTGCTTAATTATAAAAGCTAGGTCAATGGGTTTTAATACTTTTTATACTTTTTTAAAGTAAAATCAACTTGTTGCTTTTAAGGCAATGGGTTTACTCACTCTTTTAAAGTAACTCATGACTTTTTACAGTGTACTAACTGTTTATATGGGAGGGAATGCTTAATGTGCAATTTAATGTGCTCTGGGTTACTCTATAAATGTAAAAAATATATTTCTAATAAGATGTATACTGCATTTAGTCTTAATAAATAACCTTCTTCAAGCATGCAGTCAAGTTTTATAAGGATAAAGTTAATCTTCGAATGTCCCCTGTTAACAGAACATTCTAAAGTGTGTACATTTATACTGTTGTGTCTACACGTAACCTTTTTATTTTTGCAAAGCATGCCTTTGTAAGGCGGCTGAAGTACAATTAATGAAGAAATAAGCCTTCCAACAACACCACTCCTGATTATCCAGGGCGGGAGACCAAGTTTACCAGCTTTACAAACAGGATATTTGGCAAGAAAATAAAAAGGTGAGTCTTTCAAAACATCAAGTTAAGGATTTTCACCTTAATCTTCAGTATTAGTGACTCTAAAAGAAAGGTTTCCAAGCATTTAATATACTCCTCTGTAAATATAGAGAGGTTTATACAGTGCATCCGGAAAGTATTCATAACGCTTTTTCCACATTTTTTATGTTACAGCTTTTTCCTAAATGGATTAAATTCATTTATTTCCTCAAACTTCTACACACAATACCCCATAATGACAATGTGAAAAAAGAGTTTTTGAAATTGTTGCAAATGTATTAAAAATAAAAAAGCTGGAAAATCACTTGTACATCAGTATTCACAGCCTTTGCTGTGAAGCTCTAAATTGAGCTCAGCTACATTCTGTTTCCACTGATCGTTCTTGAGATGTTTCAGCAGCTTAATTGGAGTTCACCTGTGGTAAATTCAGTTGATTGGACATGATTTGAAAAGGCATACGCCAGTCTATATAAGGTCCCAGGGTTGACAGTGCATGTCAAAGCACAAAGCAAGCATGAAGACAAAGGAACTGTCTGTAGACCTCCAAGACAAGGTTGGGAAACGTTACAGAAACACTTCTGCTGCTCTGTTCCAGTGAGCTCAGTGAACTCCATCATCTATAAGCGGAAGATGTTTGGAACCACCAGGACTCTTCCTAGAGCTGGCCGGCCATCTAAGCTGAGTGATCGGGGGAGAAGGGCCTTAGTCAGGGAGGTGATCAATAACCCGATGGTCACTCTGTCTGAGCTCCAGCGTTCTTCTATGGAGAGAGGAGAACCTTACAGAAGAACAACCATCTATGCAGCAATCCACCAATCAGGCCTGTATGGTAGAGTGGCCAGATGGAAGCCACTTCCCGTCTGGAATTTGCCAAATGGCATCTGAAGGACTCTCAGACCATAAGAAACTAAATTCTCTGGACTGATGAGACTCAAATTGAACTCTTTGGAGTGAATGCCAGGTGTTCTGTTTGGAGAAAACCAGGCACCGCTCATCACCAGGCTAATACCATCCCTACAGGGAAGCATGGTGGTGGCAGCATCATGCTGTGGGGATGTTTTTCAGCAGCAAGAATTGGAAGACTAGTCAGGATAGAAGGAAAGATGAATGCAGCAATGTAATGTGAAAACCTGCTTCAGAGTGCTCTTGACCTCAGACTGGGGCGACAGTTCATCTTCCAGCAGGACAATGACCCAAAGCACACCGCTAAAATATCAATAGAGTGGCTTCACAACAACTTGGTGAATGTCCTTGAGTGGCCCAGCCAGAGTCCAGACCTAAATCCTATTGAACATCTCTGGAGAGATCTGAAAATCGCTGTACACCGTCGCTTCTCATCCAACCAGATAGAGCTTGAGAGGTACTGCAAAGAGGAATGGGCAAAAATTCCCAAAGACAGGTGTGCCAAGCTTGTGGCATCATATTCAAAAAGACTTGAGGCTGTAATTGCTGCTGAAGGTGCATCAACAAAGTATTGAGCAAAGGCTGTGAATACTGATGTACATCTGATTTTTTTCAGGTTTTTATTTTTAATAAATTTGTAACAATTTCAAAAACTCTTTTTTCACATTGTCATTATGGGGGATTGTGTGTAGAATGTTGAGGAAATAAATGAATTTAATCCATTTTGGAATAAGGCTGTAACATAAAAAAAAATGTGGAAAATGTGAAGAGCTATGAATACTTTCCAGATGCACTGTATATGCAAAGACTTTGAAATAGATAAAAAAAGAGGTGAGTTTTCTCTAATACTGACTTTTCTGTGCATTTCTTGAGTTTGATGGATGTGTTTCTCTGTGTTCAGACAGAAGTGAGGCCTGCAGGGCAAGCTGATCCAAATTTGCTCTCTGAAAACACTTTCCTGCTTTAGATTCATAATAACATCGCAGGTCTGGAGTCTTCAGCGTCAATCTGAGGAAGAGAAATATAGTTATATTTATTTATGTAACCAGAAAACACTCGACAGATTAATATTCTCCTGCCAAAATCTACCAGACAACTGGACATTTAAAACAACTGCAAATCATAGCATTACCCTCCCTTTGATAAGTGATTGACTTAAAATGATCCAAACACATCAATTTATTTAGTAATTTCAGTTTATATTAAAGAATAATCCAACGAGACGGAGCTGCATATGAGTATCTATACCAGGGGTCACCAAACTTGTTCCTGGAGGGCCGGTGTCCTGCAGATTTTAGCTCCAACCCAAATCAAACACACCTGAACAAGCTAATCAAGGTCTTACTAGGTATACTTGAAACACCCAGGCAGGTGTGTTGAGGCAAGTTGGAGCTAAACCCTGGAGGGACACCGGCCCTCCAGGACCGAGATTGGTGACCCCTGATCTATACCCTGGACGCCTTCATGACACCCAGCGCCTCTGTATGCCTCTTACCGTCTCAGGGTCACCATTAGGTCCCTTCAGAGATGAATATGGCTCATTTTTTCAGATGCCCGCTTCTCCTGAGAGCAGTGCTCGCAGTCTGACCATCATCACAGCCATGATCAGCTCAAACGGTGATGCAAGGGTGTATTGAACTAATTGTTGTCATAGTAAAGCTGTTTTAAGACCGTTTCGATCTCTTATGAACTTCACAATGTGCAAAAATGTCATATTGTTCAAATTTGTATACTGTCTGAGTAGGAGCTACATTTTAATTTGAGCTTACAGTACTTCTACTGTTAGAAAAGTGATATTTCTGTGTGTGTTCAGTGGAGTTTGGACTTACTACATCAGTTTCAGTGTTGTCGCTTCACTTAAATTCTTAAATTATAGAGGGATTATAAATGAAAATGGCCTAAAGTGACCTCTGGCGGCCATACAGTGAACTGCAGTCTAGCAGCTGAAAGGCATCTGCGCTTTACTGACAACAAAAATAATGCAAAATGCATCACAAATACATACATAAACAATGTGGGTTACACTTTAGTTTAAATAGCAATTCACACTATTTACTACTGGCTTATTATCTGCCAAATTATTACGATATTAATTGTTTATTAGCATTTATAAAGTATGATCTTCTTTTACATCCCTAAATCTAACCCTATAAATAAAGCCAACTGCTAAATTAATAACTATTAATAAGCAGCTAATTAGTAGTTGATTGAGCTAAAAGTCTTAGTTAATTGTTTGTTAATGGCATGAATTGCACATTATATTAAAGTGTGAAAATATGATCAAAATAATGGCATATAAAAACTGGAAGAGATAGATCCTAATTATTTTTTTCTGTGCAATTGCTGTAGTCTGTGTGTGTCTCACCGGTCCAAATGTGAGCTGACCGCATGAACTCTTCCGATCTGACCAGGATAAAGTCCTAAAACATCTCTGCCCTGACGATGAACGCTGGAGAAACACAGTAAAACAAGCATGAAAAGGCTTAAAATCATAATATATTTATTTCATTTACCCCCTTTAAAGGGACAGTTCATCCAAAAAAATCAAAATTCTGTCATCAGCCACAGCCATATCACCCTGCAGCCCAAGAGCGGTTATTCACTGAAGCTGAGCAGGGCTGAGCCTGGTCAGTATCTAGATGGGAGACCACATGTGAACACTAGGTTGCTGTTGGAAGTGGTGTCAGTGAGGCCAGCAGTGGGCGCTCATCCTGCCGTCTGTGTGAGTCCTAATGCCCCAGTATATTGAAGGGGACACTATACTGTCAGTGGGCGCCGTCTTTCGAATAAGACCTTAAACCGAGGTCCTGCCTCTCTGTGGTTATTAAAAATCCCATGGCACTTCTTCGTAAAGAGTAGGGGTGTCCAAATTCCCTCCATAGACCCTAACCAATCATCCCCATTCACTGTCATTCTCAATCAACTCCACCAATAGCCATTGTCCTGTGGCTGCCGTCACGTCATCCAAGTGGATGCTGCACACTGGTGGTGGTGTGGAGAGACCCCCCTCATGATTGTGAAGCGTTTTGGGTGTATGGCCATACCCGATAAATGCGCTATAACATTTACTCCCATTTCACTTGTTCACTTGTTTTGAGTTTCTTTCTTCTATTGAACACAAAAGAAGATATTTTGAAGTATGCTGAAATGATAGCCATTGACCTCCATGGTATTTTTCCCCCTACTATTGAAGTCAATGGGTACCATCAACCAGCATTTTTCAAAATATCTTCTTTTGTGTTCAACAGAAGAAAGAAAACCACATGAGGAAAAGTAAATTGTGAGATATTTTTCATTTTTGGATGAACCGTCCCTTTAAAAGTTGCTTTCTCTAAGTGCTTTACATACAACAAACACAACATTACAATAAAAGATAAAATAATCAAATCTGGTACATAAAGAACAACAGAACGTAAATAAATGAAGTAAAAAATAAATTTAGGTTTAAGGTAAAGCTGTAATAAAGCTTATTTGTAAAAGAAAAGTCCTAAAGAGACAGTTCACCTAAAAATGAAAATTCTGTCATCATTTTCTCACCCGTTTAAGTCTCTTTCTTCTGTTGAACACAAAAGAAGATATTCTGAAGAATGTTGGGGGAAAACAGCCATAGACTTCCATAGTATGTTTTAGTTCCTACTATGGATGTCAATGTCTGCTTTTTGTCCAGAAGAAAGAAATCCATAAAAGCTTAGAATCACTTTTTAATTTTTTGACCAACTGTCTCTTTAATTTACACTCTTTATTATCAATCAGAGCACTTTTGAGAAGTTATGAGCCAAAAATGAAAATCTTTTATGCATACACGTGTTTGAGTGTAAAACACATGCCTATAAACACAACAAAAGATATAACGATCACCATAATGTTACATTAAAAACAACAAAATGTAACTAAATAAAGTAAAAACTGGCGAAGTTTAGGTTTAAGGTACACTGAAAGCTGTATTATAGCATGTTTGCAAAGGAAATAAAGGGATAGTTCACCCAAAAACAAATATTTTGTCATCATTTCCTCATCCTCTACTTTTAAAGTGTTTTTTTCTTCTGTTGAACACAAAAGAAGATATTTCGAAGAATGATGGGGGAAAAACAGCACTTTCATAGTATTTGTTAGTTCCTATTATGGATGTCAATGTCTGCTTTTTGTCCCAACAATCTTCAGTACATCTTCATTTGAGAAAGAAGTTCATAAAAGTGTACAACTGCCCCTTTAATTTACACTCTTTATTATCAATCAGAGCGTTTTGGAAAAATTATGAGCCCAAAATGAAAATCTTTTATGCATACACTTGTGTTTGAGTGTAAGACACATGCCTATAAACACAACAAAAGATATAACGATCACCATAAAGTTACATTTAAAACAACAAAATGTAACTAAATAAAGTAAAAACTGGCGAAGTTTAGGTTTAAGGTACACTAAAAGCTGTATTATAGCATGTTTGCAAAGGAAATAAAGGAATAGTTCACCCAAAAACAAATATTTTGTCATCATTTCCTCATCCTCTACTTTTAAAGGTGCTGTATGTAAGTTTTTGATTCTTCTAAAGCATAAAAATACCATAATATGTTTGCAGATATTTAAGAAACATCCCAAGTGAACATACTTGTTTAACTGAAAAACAATGCTGAAGTCAGATATTCTGCTTTGAAAATGGTTTTTCCGTGCCGGAACGCTGTCTTTGTTTAGGTAAAGTTAACCTGCACAATGCCAGTTTAGCCAATTATAATTCAGCACTCCGGGTTGCCTTGTTGGAAAACAGCGTATTTCATTCATTCATTCAGAAAGGCTCTGAAAGCCTGCGCCCGTGACCGAAATGGACAGTATCAGACGTCGAAATGAGACAGATTCAGTTCCACATGAGGTTATTAATTAGCAAATGATATAAATATTACGAACGTAAACATTAGGTGAGCAGGTTACATTGTAATCTCGTGTCCTAACAACACGCAAACAGCAGTTTGACTCTTTGCACCAGACGAAACACGACAAAAATGTAAATACAGCCTTTCAGAAGCACAGAATAAGCACTCACTCACAAAACGGTAAGGTTTAGAATCCATTCAAACTCACATTGTTAGCATTTAGCACTGAATAAAACACACGAGGCTTACCTGAGGTGCACTGTCATAGGTTTCACATGTTGAGCTGTGAGAAATAGAAACCGTTTCTAATATCTCAATTCGAGGTGTTGGTTAAACTAAAACTCCTTTTAATATGGAACATAATTCCTTCTATCGCGTGTCGTTGATTTTATTTAGAACACGGTTTAAATCACTCGCTCCTGTACTCAATCTGGCATCCCACGCGTGTGTTTATTTTGATCTAGGAGTGCAATACCCAGTTCAACCACTGGGTGTCAAACTTACATACTGCACCTTTAAAGTGTTTTTTTCTTCTGTTGAACACAAAAGAAGATATTTTGAAGAATGTTGGGGGAAAACAGCCATAGACTTTCATAGTATTTGCTAGTTCCTATTATGGATGTCAATGTCTGCTTTTTGTCCCAACATTCTTCAGGACATCTTCATTTGAGAAAGAAATTCATAAAAGTTTACAACTGCCCCTTTAATTTACACTCTATATTATCCATCAGAGCGTTTTTGAAAAATTATGAGCCCAAAATGAAAATCTTTTATACATACACATGTGTTGGCTGCTGTTTTTGTATGTCCTGATTGTCTTTAAACTCATGGATCCTCAGAGCAGCTCCAGATCCGGCCATCCTGCACCAATCTCCTGCATAATCACAATTAAAACATGGTTCAGGTTTAGATTTGAAGGATCATTAATGACAATTATCAGTACTTACATTACACTGGATTCTGCTAGTGTGTAAATTAAAGCAACACTAAACTTTTTTTTTTTTTGGGGGTGGGGGGGTGGGGGGGTTAAGCTTATTTTATAACACTCCTGATCTGGCAGGAGCACTTTTAGCTTAGCATAAATCATTGAATCGGATTAGACCATTAGTATCCCACTCATGGTACAGTCGCTTGTTTATTACGCCAGAATGTAACTGAAAAGTCAAGCTTTAAATAGGAAAGTTAAGGAAACTCTTTTTTTTTTTTTTTTTTTTTTGAGGGAGATGCTAATGGTCTAATCCTATTTAATGATCTATGCTAAGCTAAGCTAAAAGTGCTCCAGCCAGACCTGAAGATTGGCTGAATGGATTTAATAATGGTAAAACTCTAACTTTTCTTTAACCTTAGGTGACGTGTAAATGAGGCTATTTTAATAATTATTATTCTTATTATAAACGGAGGGTTCCTGTAATGCACAATCAAGCACATACAGCAAAAAGTCACAATAGTATAGATGAATTACCGGTTTGTAAACATTCAGGATGCGCACACAAAAAAACGGGAGCGCTAGCATTTTAATGCCAAGCGCTAGACATCTGCGCTTGGCATTAAAAGCAGTGTGGTGTATGGTAAAATTTAGGGTTTCTATTTTTGGACTTTCCATTTTGGGATCCTACAGTACAACACGACATGTTTGCTATTGCAACCAGTCTTTTTTTGCAACCAGTATGCACAGTTGAGCCTGTGTGACGTCTTGTGTGACGTAGGTTGGTAATTCCCCTATAGCAGATACATACATAAAATGTATTTAAATATAATTTATTGTTCTACATCACCCAGCAATCTGACTTTAGTAAGGTAATAAGACATTTAAATGCTTAGTTTGATGAAAAAACACTGCTGATTGAATAAACAAATACATATTATTTTATTGATATATTTTAGCATATTTTACAATTTGATAAGTAGAATTTGATGTGTGGACATGCGACGTAGACTTCAAACGATTGCGAAAATGGTCAAATTTATTCAACTATTAGAATTTTTTTACATAGGTTTTTTGTCTTGTTTCTAGTCGAAATATCTACAAATTCTTAAATTAAGAAGCAAAAAATACTGAGTTTTTTTAAGAAATAATAAGTCACAATTAAGTGAGTTTTTCCTTGTATATATATATATATATATTGTTAATATATTTGAACATACAGTTGAAGTCAGAATTATTAAATCCCCTGAATTATTAGCCTCCCTGTTTAAAATTTTCTCCAATTTCTGGTTAACGGAGAGTTTCAGAAGATTTTTTCAACACATTTCTAATCATAATAGTTTTAATAACTCATCTCTAATCACTGATTTATTTTATCTTTGCCATGATGACAGTAAATAATATTTGACTAGAAATTTTTCAAGACACTTCTATACAGCTTAAAGTGACATTTAAAGGCTTAACTAGGTTAATTAGGTTAACTAGGCAGGTTAGGGTAATTAGGCAAGTTATTGTATAATGATGGTTTGTTCTGTAGACTATTGGGAAAAAATTAGCTTAAAGGGGCAAATAATTTTGTCCTTAAAATGTTTTTAAAAAAATTAAAAACTGCTTTTATTCTAGCCGAAATAAAAAAATAAGACTTTTTAATATTATCAGACATACTGTGAAAATTACCTGAATCTGTTAAACATCATTTGGGAAATATTTAAAAAAGAAAAAAAATTTCAAAGGGGGGCGAATAATTCTGACTTCAACTGTATATGTATATATATATGTGTGTGTGTGTGTGTGTGTGTGTGTGTGTGTGTGTGTGTGTGTGTGTGTGTGTGTGTGTGTGTGTATGTGTATATATATATATATATATATATATATATATATATAATTATTGTTTATATATTGGAACATAAATAGGTTGGTTGAAAAAACAATATGGCAATTCTTGCAATAATTTGAAATAAATGTCGTAAATACACAGATCAAATTATTAGCCCTCCTGTAAAATTTTTATTATCTTTCATATCTTTCAAATATTTTCCAAGTGATGCAGACAGAACAGGGAGAATCATTTTTTACAGTATTTCCTATAATATTTTCCTTCTGAACTTTTAGTCTGGCCAGAATAAAAGCAGCTTTTACATTTTAAAACAAAACTATTTTTAAGGTCAATATTATTAGCCCCTTTGATGATAGTACTTCAAAACATTGGTGTATGCAATAATAAACAATAATAATAATGAAACATGGTAATTTACTGTAAAATTTAGACATTTCTTTTATGGTCCTAAAATATTTTCAACTGTTAAATTCTGTCAGCTTTATTTACCATAAAAATTGCAGATTTACAGTGCATATATTGTCATAGATATAGGTCATACAGATTTCTCTATGGTTCTAGCTTCTGCCTTGTCTCCTTGTGTGTTTTTGTGGCTTGTTTACAGGTCAAAACCAAATCACACATTCAAATACAAAATCTCCATCTGAAAACAAAACCAAGCCTGCTTTGACAGACAAATGCAGCCGGCCTTACCTGTGTGTGTTCATTCGCTGTGGAGATTCATTTGGCTGAGAGTCCTGATGGACAACAGTGCTTGGGTTTCACAGAAATCTGACACAGAGACACCGATACTGACGCCAGGATCAAATATACACTCTTCACTGCACTAAAGGACTCCAGTGGGCTGAAATCCACTCGAATCTAGAAGAGGCCAATCATTTATTAGCTGCCAACCAATGCAACGTCAGTATATATATACTGTTAGGCAATTGTGCTACCCACTGCGCCACCGTGCTGCCCCATATTTACAGTTGAAGTCAGAATTATTCACCCCCTTTGAATTTTTTTCTTTTTTAAATATTTCCCAAATGATGTTTAACAGATTCAGGAAATTTTCACAGTATGTCTGATCATATTTTTTTCTTCTGGAGAAAGTCTTATTTGTTTTATTTTGGCTAAAGTTTTTAATTTTTTAAAAGCCATTTTAAGGTCAAAATGATTAGCCCCATTTAAGCTGTAGTCTACAGAACAAATCATCATTATACAATATTTTGCCTAATTACCCTAACCTGCCTAGTTAACCTAATTAACCTAGTTAAGCCTTTAAATGTCACTCTAAGCTGTATAGAAGTGTCTTGAAAAATATAGAGTAAATAATTATTTACTGTCATCATGGCAAAGATAAAATAAATCAGTTATTAGAGATGAGTTATTAAAACTATTATGTTTGGAAAAAGTGTTGAAAAAATCTGCTCTCCGTTAAACAGAAATTGGGGAAAAAAATAAACAGGGGGGCTAATAATTCTGACTTTAACTGTATATATAAGAATTTCAATTACATTACATTACTACATTAGTAATAATTATTTATAATAATAATATAATAATAATAATAATAATAATAATAATAATAATAATGTGTGTATTTTTTTGTATTATATATATATATATATATATATATATATATATATATATATATATATATATATATATATATACAAATGCACACATTATTAGTATTATTATTATTTCAAATAATTATTACTAATGTAGTAATGTAATGTAATTGAAATTCTTTTTAAAAAACATTATTTTTTGTTATTGTATATTTATAAATAAATTATTATATAATAATAAAATAATTTAAATTACATTACATTACTACATTAGTAATAATTATTTATAATAATAATAATGAGTGGTTTAATAATCGAAGAATAATGTAAAAATTGAAGATATTTTATTTTTTATAATAACAATTATTATAATAATCTAGTGTAAATGTATCTTAAAAATATGTAAAAACAAAAAAAAAGTAGTATGCATATACACTCACCGGCCACTTTATTAAGTCCACCTGTCCAACTGCTAGTTAACGCAAATTTCTAATCAGCCAATCACATGGCAGCAACTCAATGCATTTAGGCATGTAGACATGGTCAAGAGGATCTGCTGCAGTTCAAGGTGGTGTAATGGTGTGGGGGATATTTTCTTGGCACACATTGGACCCATTAGTACCAGTTGAGCATTGTGTCAACACCACAGCCTACCTGAGTATTTTTGCTGACCATGTCCATCCCTTTATGACCACAGTGTGTCCATCTTCTGATGGCTACTTCCAGCAGGATAACGCACCATGTCATAAAGCACGAATCATCTCAGACTGGTTTCTTGAACATGACAATAAGTTCACTGCACTCAAATGGCCTCCACAGTCACCACGTCTCAATCCAATAGAGCACCTTTGGGATGTGGAGGAACGGGAGATTCGCATCATGGATGTGCAGCCAACAAATCTGCAGCGACTGGGTGATGCTATCATGTCAATATGGAGCAAAATCTATGAGGAATATTAACAGTACCTTGTTGAATCTATGCCACAAAGGATTAAGGCAGTTCTGAAGGCAAAAGTGGGTCCAACCTGGTACCAGTAAGGTGTACCTAATAAAGTGGCCGGTGAGTGTGTGTGTGTATATGTCTATATATATATATATATTATTCTAAAATTATAATAATTGTTGAAGGGCTTTAATAAATAAAAAATTATGTATATGTATTGTAATGAAATATAAACTAATAATAATAATATGGAGTGTAATAATTATTTAAATGTGTATTCTTTAACTCAATAAATGTACATTTATTTATTTTGATTATTAAAAAATTAAATTATACATTAAATCATGTCCTTTTGATTGGTTTTCTTTATAGTTGTTTCATTATGGGTCTTCTTCAGTTGTATGTATTGAACACTAGAGGGAGAGAGTCTGCAATTTTACATCTTCACCCTCATAAACTATGCACTCCACGTGTAGTCTAACCAAAAGATGGAGTGAATGAGTTTGTGGGGAAATAACGATATCGTAGTTTACAAATTTAATAAACTAATAATGCATATTCAAAGAGCATTCTGAGTCTCAGTCATTATAGTAGTGCTATCATACATGTCTTGTTGTTAAAAAAAGTGTTTATTTTTCAATTATTATGCTAAATTTCTCCATTCATTAAATAAAACAAAGGGCCCAGAAATCCTCATTCTGTCCCGGGATAATAGAAACTCACTATTAGCAGCACTACAGCAGGAGCATCATATTTTAAAGGCATATATGCGTTATATCTGGTGTTGTATATTACTATGAGGTCTCTTTTTGCTCGGAATATAAAACATTTATCGTTCTTATGTACCAACAAAAGGCAAGCGAGCGACAAAGCCAGGAAGAGGAGGAGAAGGACGGGGAGCGTCCGGTAAAAACGGGTCCCGGCGTGACGTCACGTCGAGAGGTTTCCACTGGCAGCGGCTGAATGGCTGATGCTGGAGACCAAACCGCGAATCCTACTACGGCGAAGGCTGGCTCATTAATATTCATGACGCCAGACTGACGCTGCTCGTTAACCGCCCAATAGTAAAAGAGTCGGATTTGAATATTCGCTAATACGTTTTGGGGGACGTACATTTGGAAACCTTTTAAAAGACGATTTTTTTGTTATGAAGCCTGTTTTAAATAATAATATATATATAACAGTGAGGATAAACTGATATTAGAAAGGATTTTATACATATTTTTAACCATATATTGTTATTATTACAATATTGATTGCTAGATATCTCAAGCATCTGTTTCCTTTTCACAGCATCGTGGCTTTGAAATCATTGTATGTGGCTATATCATTTCCACAACTGTTGTTGTTAATATTAGCCTATATATTCTGAATGTACCATTATTATATTATTTGTTAATCAGAATATATGTTTATATTAAAAACACATGGCTTTGATAATTCAAAATTAACAACATTTGAAAAAGCCAGGGAGTTATGACCATAGATATTTACATTAGATGTCGCCTACCCTGTTGTGGTCTATTGGAATGATTGCATCAATAGAGCCGCCATTTTAGTACAGGGTAGCGCTCCTTTGAAATGAATGCGGGACCAAGATGCAGTGGGGGACTGGCCATCCAGAGCCAGAGATATATACATATATTTCTATAATCGAGAGTTTTCCCAGTGGTCAGTATGCAAATATTTTTTTAAATTACAAAAATTATAATTTTACATCACTTTTCTATATCGATGGATACGTGACCGCATGGGCATTGCCGACAAAGAGCGTGTGCTTGTGTGCATGGTAATGTATTATCCTCCCTACCTGTTAAATTTGATCTAATCCATGTCCTGAAACACACCCTCCCTCCTTCTTTCACTTCGTTTAAATAAGGGAGCGATTCGTTTGTGAATGAATCCCTGTTATGAACGACTCGTTCTCTTAGCCGACAATAATTCAAGTGTCTGGAATCGCAGCGTCTTGTTGTCATATTTCATTTAGATTGTTTGCTTAATTTACTCAACAAAACTAGCATAAGCCTAGTATTTAGTGCGAGTTGGTGCTACTTTGCCTTATAGTGAATGCAGTAAGAGACTGTATTATCATCAATGCCTGTTGAGCACAAAAGTTCATAACATAAAAAAACATAAAAAACTAAATCTTACCTATGAAATGTTCTGCCTTTGTGCTTTGTTTTCTTTGTTTGCTCGTTACTACACCCGTACACAGTGCTAAAGTCCAGGATCTTCACATTGGTCATTAGTCTTGACTAGTGCGGTTGTATGACATTTGTCCTGGGAGCACTGTACAAATGTGGCGGCGCTATTGATGCATGCTCAGGGTCCCTATGCGATATCTAGTGTATATATCTATGAGTTAAGGCAATGAAGGAAAAAATCTAAAGTTTATTTTGTGTTCATCAACTTTGTAAACTGATTTAATAATTTTTATAATACATTTAATATAATTTATTTAATAATGTTCTTATTTTGTTTTTATGCTGTAATAAAATACTTCTGTTTAAAAAATATTTTATTGTTTTGTGTTTTAATGACATAAAATAAAAAAATTATAACATGGAAAACTTAAAATTAACCCCCCCACCCACCCACCCACCCCAAAAAAAAAAATAATAATTTAATTATATAACCCAATGCATTGGGTTAACATAACTCATAGTTGGCAATGTGCTATAATAACCTATACAGGCAGTGCAGAATTATTAGGCAAATGAGTATTTTGACCACATCATCCTCTTTATGCATGTTGTCTTACTCCAAGCTATATAGGCTCGAAAGCCTACTACCAATTAAGCATATTAGGTGATGTGCATCTCTGTAATGAGAGGAGGTGTGGCCTAATGACATCAACACCCTATATCAGGTGTGCATAATTATTAGGCAACTTCCTTTCCTTTGGCAAAATGGGTCAAAAGAAGGACTTGACAGGCTCCGAAAAGTCAAAAATAGTGAGATATCTTGCAGAGGGATGCAGCACTCTTAAAATTGCCAAGCTTCTGAAGCGTGATCATCCAACAATCAAGCGTTTCATTCAAAATAGTCAACAGGGTCGCAAGAAGCGTGTGGAAAATGTCAGAAATGTATATTTGTGAATGTTGAGATGTTATATTGGTTTCACTGGTGAAAATAAATAATTGAAATGGGTATATATTAGTTTTTTGTTAAGTTGCCTAATAATTATGCCCAGTAATAGTCACCTGCACACACAGATATCCTCCTAAAATAGCTCAAACTAAAAACAAACTAAAAACTACTTCCAAAAATATTCAGCTTTGATATTAATGAGTTTTTTGGGTTCATTGAGAACATGGTTGTTGTTCAATAATAAAATTAATCCTCAAAAATACAACTTGCCTAATAATTCTGCACTCCCTGTAGTTGGGTTATATGTTGGGGTATTTTAACCCAGCTATTTTAACTGAATATATTTACAGTTGCAATCAAAATTATTAGCCCCTCTTTGAATTTTTATTTTATTTTATTTTTTCCCAAATGATGTTTAGTAAGGAAATTTTAACAGTATGTTTGATAATATTTTTTCTTCTGGAGAAAGTCTTATTTGTTTTATTTCGGCTAGAATAAAAGCAGTTTTTATTTTTTTTTAAAAACCATTTTAAAGGTCAAAATTATTAGCCCCTTTAAGCTATATATTTTTTCAATAGTCTACAGAACAAACCATCATTATACAATGACTTGCCTAATTACCCTAACCTGCCTAGTTAACCTAGTTAAACCTTTAAATGTCACTTTAAGCTGTATAGAAGTGTCTTGAAAAATATCTAGTCAAATATTATTTACTGTCATCATGACAAAGATAAAATAAATCAGTGATTAGAAATGAGTTATTAAAACTATTATGTTTAGAAATGTGTTAAAAAAATCTGCTCTCTGTTAAACAGAAATTGGAGCAAACATACAGGGGTTTAATAATTCTGATTGCAACTGTATATATTCTGAATAAATGAATCATTGTCATATTATTTATGGTATGAAGAAAATAGACCTATGTTTGACACATGACTTTGATAATTCAAAATTAACAACATTTTAAGGAAGCCAGGGAGTTAAGACAATGAAGGAAAAAATATGCCTAATATTTACTTTGTGTTTATTTTATGTATTTTTATTATTTCCACAACTTTGTAAACTGTTAATATTATATATTCTGAATGAATTATCATATTCTCTATGTTAATCAGAATATTTATATGGGCTGCATGGTGGCGCAGTGGGTAGCACGCTCGCCTCACAGCAAGAAGGTCGCTGGTTTGAGCCCCGGCTGGGTCAGTTGGAGTTTCTGTGTGGAGTTTGCATGTTCTCTCCGTGTTTTTGTTTCGGTTTCCTCCAGGTGCTCCGGTTTCCCCCACAAGTACAAAGACATGTGCTACAGGTGAACTGGGTAGGCTAAATTGTCCGTAGTGTATCTGTGTTAATGGGTGTGTATGGATGTTTCCCAGTGATGGGTTGCAGATGGAAGGGCATCCGCTGCGTAAAACATATGCTGGATAAGTTGGCGGCTGTGGAGACCCCAGATTAATAAAGGGGCTAAGCCAAAAAGATAATGAATGTATGAAGTTGTCTAACTAACATAATCTTCATACCGATTTTGGAAGAAGAGAGATTTATTTTTATATTGAGTACATTTATTATTCCAAATAATATACTTGTTTGGGGAAAATTTGTGCTTAAATACTAGCATCCAGGCCAATAAAGCTTGTTTGTGAAATTTATATTCTATTAACAAACTTCAGCTAGTACAAAAAGCAGCTGCCAGAGTTCTTATCAGGTCTAGAAAATATGATCATATCACCCCAATTTTTTCCTCCTTACACTGGCTGCCTGTTAAGTTTCATATTGATTTTAAAATATTACTTCTTACCTATAAAGCTTTAAATAATCTAGCTCCTGTTTATCTAACCAACCCGCTCTTTAGGATCTCAAAACTCAGAGCTTCTGGTAGTACCTAGAATAGCAAAGTCAAGTAAAGGAGGTAGAGCGTTCTCATTTATGGCTCCTAAACTCTGGAATAGCCTTCCTGATAATGTCCGAGGCTCAGACACACTCTCGCAGTTCAAAACTATATTAAAGACCTACCTTTTTAGCAAACCACACACTCAATGCATCACAGCGATATGATGCATGAATGTGCTCCACGCATCTCATTTATATACACTATGAACAGCAGCTACGCTAATTATTCTCTTTATTCTCTATTTTCACCTGGGGATACTCATCCCGAGGCCCCCAGAGATTATGCAGCGCCACTGATGCGATCCAAGACCTGTGAAGAGATGATCCTAAGGTTTCCACAATCCTGGACCAGGCCGTATCCTGAGCAGTAGGGATGTGCACATCAATGCTTGAGTATCGATATATTGATACTCAGAAGCTTTTAATTTGGTATCGATATTTTACCTATATTTCTGCATAACTAAATGTTTTAGCGCTGTGTACAGGATTGTCAATGATGCTTTGTATATAAGACGTTACACCAATCAATCTGTGGCGGAACGTGACGTGAGCAGGTGACTTACGTAGTCAACACACGCAAGTCGCACACTTCTGCATTACGGAATGACATGATGGCAGAGAGGTAACACAGTGTGTTGTGGTGCTCATCAACTGAAAAAGCGTTGCACGAGCAATATTTGTGACAAGATACACAGCAACAATACAAGCAGCCTTTATAAACACTTATAGACAACGCACCCTGAAACTTATAAAGAAGCGGAACAAAAACAAGCTGCCCAGTGTTCTTCTCCTCAGTCTCCCTGTGTCCGACAAAAGACATTATAGGAGAGTTTTAAAGGAGGCAACCCCCCCCCCTCTCTCTCCAATTCAATAATTGCTTTATTAGCTTGACAAATGTTACAAATGTTTTGCCAAAGCATTTATATATATATATATTAGGGATGTCCCGATCCGATATTGATATCGGAAATCGGTCCGATATCAGTCCAAATAAATTTATCGGACTGCGTTAAAAATCTCCGATATAAGCAGTCTGTTCCACTCTAAACTCCGTTACAGCTATTTTATCCAGCAGCGTCCAGAGCCAGCGTGCAAAGCCCACGTGATCACAACACTGCTGGCAAAGTCCCTTAAAGATTTAGCATGCTCTTCACGCTAAGTTATGATGTATTACGATAGAAATCTATTGTGACGGTAGCACACGCTAACGCTATCAACATCGGCACATCTACAGTATACTGCTTTATTTACTTCATGTCAAGCGATCTTTACATTGTTTTGTATACGCTGCTAAGAAACGCAAGGCACCGAATGGCGGCGAGCCTCATAGAAAACGTTTACAATTCGGTTATGGCATATCATGGTGCATCCAGTGTGATCGATACCCAATTCAACACCTGCGCTTCCGACACAAAAGACTTTACCTCAGCGGCCCGGTTTTGTGTGCGTGATAAACGAACAACGCCACAGACTCGCATGCTCTGCTGCTGCAGACCCACAGAGATGCGACCTGTTCACAAAACCTTTAACTAAATAGACTGATCCAGCTCATTATATACTGTGCTTTCGCTTTCTATAGCTGCGTATTTGCATTACTTTATATGCGTGGGCGAAAGAGAGAGAGAGAGAGAGAGAGAGAGAGAGAGAGAGAGAGAGAGAGAGAGAGAGAGAGAGAGAGAGAGAGAGAGAGAGAAGATTTGACCTGTCAGTGGTGCACATGGATAGTAGGAGTCAAATAGTGGATTTCTTTATTTTTATTAATTTTTTTTTTACTTGAACTCACTGAAAAGAAACAATGTCATGTAAAAGGTGTTAAATGATAAACATTTTTGTTTTTAATTGTCTGTTAAATAAGAATAAGAAATCATTCTGTTGCTGAGGGCCATTACAGTTTAAAAAAAAGAATGGTATTCCCATATTTAACTCTTCTTTTAAAAGCCCAGAAAGATAAAGTGCTCAGATAAACAGTGTCAGCTTTGCACATGAGTCTTTCTTTACATTGTCATACTTTTCCCATGTGGGAAGTAGGGTGGAATCTGTGCAATATATTATGCAAATAAAATTAATTTTAAAAGTCACATTATTTTATGTGATGTGGAGAAAAGTATATCTATGTTAAAGATAATATGTACAATATATATTATTATAAAATAAATAATGTTTTGATTGGGAGCATTGATACAGCCATACTCATCTTATGATACAAACACAGATTAAATAGATCTGATCATGTGAATGTTTGCACTAACCATACTGCACATTTTTATTAACTTAATAACTTATAACAATAACTCCTTATTTCTGCTGCCCAGTGTGAAAGAGATTTTTCAGCTCGAAACTGGATTGAAAAATTCATCAAGAAGCTGCCTAGGCATGTCCACAACTGAAGACTTGATTCAGATCAGTTTAGAGAGGCCTTCATTAGAGCAATATGATCCCAGACCTGCTGTGGACCGCCAGCTAAACTCCATACAGATTAAATTATAATTATTAAACACTATTTAAGCTGCTGTTGCAGTAAAATAAAACCTAGTGTACTTATCGTTTTCAAATGAATGACACTGCTTTGTTTACAGATCTCCTCGTGTACATTTATTAGGCAAAAACACTATTTATTTTATACATTTTCACTGTGCTCCTAAATTTTTCCACTTAGGAGCGCATGTCCTCCTCCTGAAAAAAAGTTAGCATCAAGCCCTGGAAATGCTTATCTCCATAAAAAAATCTAATGTATAATCTAGCCGTTCATACATTACTCTCAACGAAATAGGTAAAAATAAAGTATTCATGATTTGTGCTGATTATTATATCGAATTATTATATCGGATTTGTATCGGTATCGGTTAGTACTGAAGGCTGCAATATCGGTATCGTATCGGAAGTTAAAATGTTGTATCGGGACATCCCTAATATATATATATATATATATATATATATATATATATATATATATATATATATATATATATATATATATATATATATATATATATATATAAACATAGTAAACACCGCAAATAGTAGTATAGTATTATAATATATAGTATAATACTAATAATTAAATAAAAATAAATAAATAAATAAAATAATAAATCAGCTCTCTCTTTCTCTCGCTACCATTAGGTGAATAAGAATAAATATAAGTGTGTATGTATCTGTGCAGTGTGTACAGTATGTATGTGTATGCAGTGTGTATATACAATATGGATGTGTGTGCGTGTATGTATATATCACACACACTACAGTATATATATATATATATATATATATATATATATATATATATATATATATATATATATATATATATATATATATATACATGTAATAATTTTTTTTAATTAACATTATTTTGAAAACTACTGAACCATTTTAAATAATAAGTGGTATCGATATCGGTATTGTATAAATTTTAACAAAAAGTATCGGTATCGTATCGCATTAATCAATTGTGGTATCGTCAATTGCCATGGAGGAGTGGAGAGCATGAGAATGATTCCTGTGAGACTCCAGGGACAGACAAGTCTTCGCTGAAGTTCAGCGTTCTCCAGCCTCCGCCGCCTAGACACTGCAGCTCTGCACAAGACGTTTGGCCATAGGACAAATGGCCGTGCCCAACTGAGCCTGGTTTCTCTCGAGGTTTTTTTACCTTTTCCTTCACTTTCGCCAATTGGTGAAGTTTTTTACTCGCCGCTGTCGCCTCTGGCTTGCATGGTTCGGGACTTGTGGAGTTGCACATCGATGGATTTGCTCTTCGGTGTTTGGACTCTCAGCAGTGAATATTAAACCACATTGAACTGAACTTCAACTCTGAAAACTGAACTGACACTGTTTCAATTCACTATAATCTTCTATGTGAAGCTGCTTTGACACAATCTACATTGTAAAAGCGCTATAGAAATAAAGATGAGTTGAGTTGAATTATATAAATCGTCTCTCGCTGACGTTGTCCGTTAATCCTCCAATGCGGAAGGCTTACGTTCTGCATATTAATGAGCTCGAAACTGACGTCGCCCACCCAACCGTCCAATGCCGAGGCTCATCTCATTAAAAATTAAGCAGCAGGGCCCTCGGCGTAGTAGGATACGGGTAAATTTGAGTTCTGGAGACGGGGTGCGCCGTCACCGCGCTTTCTGCATCGGGTTACGCCATTCATCCAGGGTCATTCGGTTCACCGGGGTAACGAAGATGATGATGGCCACATCACGGGCGCGCGTGCCTCAGTTTTCCTCATGACCGACCGACCGGCGGCGGCAGCAGCAGCATTATCTGCGTGCGGGTTTGGGTTTGTCTCACACCGGGCTGGCGCGGAACCGATCCCACCGTCTGGCGGAGCGTCTGCCAGGTACTGTTGTTGTTTATTTTTTCCTCCATCATCGAGCAGCATCCCGGGCAAGGCCGAGCATCCGCGCCGGAGCATCACTGGCCGCCGCGGCTAGTGATGCTCCGGCGCAGATGCTCGGCCTTGCCCGGGATGCAGCTCGGACGCAAGACACCCTTATTTATTTATCTCTCCAAATTTATTTTGATCTCAATCACCGTAACATTGCGTTTTAAACGCATCCAACCCACACGCTGAGTTGCGTGGTGCTGTTATTATTGATGCGCGTCCACCATTTTACGCATTTCGGCCAAACAGAAAACAAGAGCGCGCACGTTTCACATCCTCCTCCAGCCTAAATGCATGTGTGTTTGTATTGTCAGACAACCGTGTTTTTGCACAGGCACTCGTGCATTTGTGTGTGTGTGAGACTGTGTGCGTGTGGTATAGGCACGTTTGTTCTTGTTCATGATGAGCTGTCAGTTCTGCTGTGTGTGTGTGTTTATTATGATGGCGATGGATTATATAACTGAAGCTCAATATGACACAAAAGCCACTGCTTCATTGTGTTTATTGTGACTCGTCATGTTAATTGCTGTCACATCAGTGTGTGTGTGTGTGTGTGTGTGTGTGTGTGTGTGTGTGTGTGTGTGTGTGTGTGTGTGTGCGTGCGTGAGTGTGTGATGTCCAACCGTGTCCGCCATTGTTTTTGTTGACATTGGTTTGGTGGCTGCTGTCGTACATCTCGTTTTTCTTGATAACGGAATTAGGCGTACATTTATTACACGTTATATTCAAATGAGTCTCTTAAACGAATAATGTGGCTTTGTTTATTGAATTTAATCAAATTTCGTGTTAATTTTTTTATGAGAATCAAGGTTGAATATGGGAAAACTGGGAAAATGCATTAGGGGAAAAGGGGTGTTTTATTATGGGGTTTTCTTATTTATTTATTATTTGACTTGTATAATTATTAATAGTATTTAACAAAATTTGTGTGCTGTAATCGGGAAGCCATTTTGTTGTCATGTGACAAGAAAAACAAAACAGAGCTGCTTTAGACACTCACAACTGTCATTGAAAAATATCTTGAACTTTATATTTTGACCTTTTTATGAAATTACAAGCTTAGATTAAGAAAAGCGAGACCTAAAATTGTACCTCAAATTGATTTATGTGTGTTTTTTTCTTTCTTTAATATTTGCTACTTGGCTTGAATATATTGAAGCTTTATAAATATAGAATGTAAAATATAACCTTTATAAATACTTTTTTAGGTACAAGTAAAAATAATCATACAATGAATGCAAAAATATATATTTTAAATAATCAATGCGTCATATTTACTATTTTTCTTGACATCCTTAACGTATGTATAATGCTACTCAAGCAGATGTCACGTGATGATGGTTCGCAGGCTTTTTTATTATTCATGGTACAAAATGATGTCATGTATTGTTAATATAAGACAGTGATGCTGTATGTTATGGCGAACTCATTAATATACAACAGCAACTAGATGTTTATTATCAAATAAGAAAGTGCAACTGTTCTCATATGTACTAGTGTTATTTTATAGTTGGATCAGAAGATGATTATAAGATTGTAATATTTATTCAGAGAGTTACATGTGTTTGATTGTGAGGCTGATTGTCAGGTTCTAAATAACACAGTTTTGATTTTGTAAGTCAATTTTAAAGTTAATTTTAAAGTCTGCATGAAATCCAAATTTACAATGTTTATATTGCTAGCTCTTCATTCTTATTTTTAAGGTGAATAATTAATCCTTGCAAGTTAATCCACTGAAAAAAACATGCATGCTTTGGTAATCTTTAATCAAATTCTGGCCATTTGCTTCTGCATTTGGAGTGGCGATCCTTCTGTTGTTGTCAACCTGAAGGCTTCCATAGCAACTGCATATTAATATTTTTAACCATGCCCCTTTTACTGTTTGTTTGCTAAGAGGGAATGATACACAAAAAGAAAGCCCCACCCCCAACTCAATATTCCAATTCAGTTGGAAGTACATCAACATACTGAAAGAAAAGTATCAGCAACTTCAGGTTCATGCAGACTTTAAGGTTATATGTTTGATGATGCAGTTAAAATGTAGAGATCTAGGTTTGATTTTAAGGTAATTGAGAGGTTAATTTTGCTCGTATATTTTTATTTTTGTGGTGAATAATTAACCCATGCAAGTTAATCCAGTGAAAAAACAGTTTGTTTTGGTAATCTCCAATCAAATTCTGACCATTTTGCTTCCACATTTGGAGTGGCGATCCTTCTGTTGACGTCAACCTGAAGGCTTCCATAGCAACTGCATATTAATATTCTTAACCGCGCCCCTCTTACTGTTTGTTTGCTATAAAGGAAAGCCCCGCCCCCTACTCAATATTCCAATTCAGTTGGAAGTACATCAACATACTAAAAGAAAAGAATCAGCAACTTCAGGTTCATGCAGACTTTAAGGTTATATGTTTGATGATGCAGTTAAAATGTAGAGATCTAGTTTTGATTTTAAGGTAATTGAGAGGTTAATTTTGCTCGTATATTTTTATTTTTAAGGTGAATAATTAATCCCTGCAAGTTAATCCAGTGAAAAAACAGTTTGTTTTGGTAATCTTTAAGCAAATTCTGACCATTTTGCTTCCACATTTGGAGTGGCGATCCTTCTGTTGACGTCAACCTGAAGGCTTCCATAGCAACTGCATATTAATATTCTTAACCGCGCCCCTCTTACTGTTTGTTTGCTATAAAGGAAAGCCCCGCCCCCTACTCAGTATTCCAATTCAGTTGAAGGTACATCAACATACTGAAAGAAAAGTATCAGCAACTTCAGGTTCATGCAGATTTTAAGGTTATATGTTTGATGATGCAGTTAAAATGTAGAGATCTAGGTTTGATTTTAAGGTAATTTAGAGGTTAATTTTGATCGGATATTTCTATTTTTAAGGTGAATAATTAATCCCTGCAAGTTAATTCACTGAAAAAAACATGCATGCTTTGGTAATCTTTAATCAAATTCTGGCCATTTGCTTCTGCATTTGAAGTGGCGATCCTTCTGTTGATGTCAACCTGAAGGCTTCCATAGCAACTGCATATTAATATTTTTAACCGCGCCCCTCTTACTGTTTGTTTGCTATAAAGGAAAGCCCCGCCCCCTACTCAATATTCCAATTCAGTTGGAAGTACATCAACATACTGAAAGAAAAGTATCAGCAACTTCAGGTTCATGCAGAGTTTAAGGTTATATGTTTGATGATGCAGTTAAAATGTAGAGATCTAGGTTTGATTTTAAAGTAATTGAGAGGTTAATTTTGCTCGTATATTTTTATTTTTAAGGTGAATAATTAATCCCTGCAAGTTAATCCACTGAAAAAAACATGCATGCTTTGGTAATCTTTAATCAAATTCTGGCCATTTGCTTCTGCATTTGGCGTGGCGATCCTTCTGTTGACGTCAACATGAAGGCTACCATAGCAACTGCATATTAATATTCTTAACCACGCCCCTCTTACTGTTTGTTTGCTATAAAGGAAAGCCCCGCCCCCTACTCAATATTCCAATTCAGTTGGAAGTACATTAACATACTGAAAGAAAAGTATCAGCAACTTCAGGTTCATGCAGAGTTTAAGGTTATATGTTTGATGATGCAGTTAAAATGTAGAGATCTAGGTTTGATTTGAAGGTAATTGAGAGGTTAATTTTGCTCGTATATTTTTATTTTTAAGGTGATTAATTAACCCATGCAAGTTAATCCAGTGAAAAAACAGTTTGTTTTGGTAATCTCCAATCAAATTCTGACCATTTTGCTTCCACATTTGGAATGGTGATCCTTCTGTTGACGTCAACCTGAAGGCTTCCATAGCAACTGCATATTAATATTCTTAACCGCGCCCCTCTTACTGTTTGTTTGCTATAAAGGAAAGCCCCGCCCCCTACTCAATATTCCAATTCAGTTGGAAGTACATCAACATACTGAAAGAAAAGGATCAGCAACTTCAGGTTCATGCAGAGTTTAAGGTTATATGTTTGATGATGCAGTTAAAATGTAGAGATCTAGTTTTGATTTTAAGGTATTTGAGAGGTTAATTTTGCTCGTATATTTCTATTTTTAAGGTGAATAATTAATCCCTGCAAGTTAATCCACTGAAAAAAACATGCATGCTTTGGTAATCTTTAATCAAATTCTGGCCATTTGCTTCTGCATTTGGAGTGGCGATCCTTCTGTTGACGTCAACCTGAAGGCTTCCATAGTAACTGCATATTAATATTCTTGACCACGCCCCTCTTACAGTTACTTTCCTATGTGGGAAAGATACACTAAAAGAAAGCCCCATACTCAAGGCATTCAGATTCAGTTGGAAGTACATCAACATACTGAAATAGAAGCAACTTCAGGTTTGTGCAGACTTTAAGGTTATATTTTTGATGATGCAGTTAAAATGTAGAGATTTAGGTTTGGTTTTGATGTAATTGAGAGGTTGATTTTGATGTTCTATTGATTGTATTGCTTATATTTCTAGTGTTCAGTGGTAGAGATGATACTTAAGATTCATTCTGAGGTTCTGATGTTGATTTAAGATGTTCTATTAAAGGAATGATTCACTAAAAAAAAGACAATTCGGTTATTAATAATTGCTCACCCTCAACTGTTGTTCCTTCATTCATCTTTGGAAAACAAATTAAGATATTTTAGATGAAATCCGAGAGCTCTATTATCCTCCATAGACCGTAATGGTCCTGAGACCATTAGAAGGCAGAATATAGTTAAAAATAGGGATCTCCTGCAACACTTGTAATAAAGGAGAACATTTAATGAAATAAAATAAATGCCAACGCGGTTCAGCCTTTGAAATGTTTTATGTGATGTTTTTTAGTGTCCTGAGGAAGGTTTTGGAAACACATTGGCATATATTTTATTTCATTTAATTTTCTGCTTTATTGTTCCTGGAGTTACTTTTTTTTACTATATTTATGGTAGGGTGGTTAGCACTGTCGCCTCACAGCAAAAAGGTCGCTGGTTCGAGTCCCAGCTGGGACTTCATATTTGGGCATGTTCTCTCCTTGCTGGTGTGGGTTTCCTCCAGGTGCTCCGGTTCCCCCCACAGTCCAAAGACATGCACTATAGGTGAATTAGGTAAACAAAATTGGCCGTAGTGTATAAGTGTGAGAGTGTATGGGTGTTTCCCAGTACTGGGTTGCAGCGGGAAGGGCATCCGCTGCATAAAACATATGCCAGAATAGTTGGCGGTTCATTTCCATGTGGTGACACCTGATAAACAAGGGACTAAGCTGAAGGAAAATGAATGAATGAATATTTACGATGGCATCGTCTATCGACCCAACCCTAACTTGTAGTAAATACCCATCCTGATCTAATACAGAACAAAAAGGCTAACAAAGTCATATTTAAAGTTTTTTTGGCCACACAAATGTGCAAAGGACAGATTACTGGGTGATTTAGAGCAATAAACTCTATGCGTCATAGTCTGTACTAGCCTTATAAACTATTATGCAATTATAATTCCTTTGGACTTGTTAATCAAATTTCTATAGGAGTAAAACGGAGCTGCTTGTTCTGTATTCTCACTATAAATCAAGTGAGCCATTAAAAGTGATGCATTAAGTAGTCTAAAATAATAAAGAATCAGGGCGCATGTTTTCTGTCACATTTAGTCCAATAAAGCAAATGTTTGAAAATAAACACTTAGTTATTGTTGGTTGATGGATATTTGAAATTTTAAGCCTCGTGAAATAACGCCAGAAAGTGTGTGTTTATGTGGGTGTACCTTGTTTTCATTACATTGTGGGGACATTTGGTATAATTATAGCAATAACAATAAATCTTGCAGGGCCCTTTTTTGGTGTCATTGAGTAAAATGGCTCATAAATCACACAAAATAAAGTATTTTGAAAATGTAAAAATGCAGATTGTTTCCTGTGAGGCTTTAGTTTAGGGGTAAAAGGATAAAATATGCAGTTTGTACAAATCATTAGCTCGATGAGAAGTCCCCATAAAACAGCTGTACGTGTGTGTGTGTGTGTGTGTGGTAGTGTGTAAGTGTTTTTTCATTTTTTAAATGCATTAAGGCTGGCTCACACTGTGCATTTTTTATTTAGTCATTTTTTTAAAATTTCATATTTAATTTTTTATTTATTTTTATAATCCTGAATGATTGTAGCATGTCAGACTGTAAAATCTCAGCTGTCATAAAGTCTGACTGACGCACCAAACATGAAAGAAAACGCCCCCGGAGTTTGATGTCATTCCCCCGTGATACTTTCACTATCCCGCGTTTTGAAATGATTCTTCACAGCAAACATAAACAATCTGTAGCGGCAATTTTATTTTAATAATAAAACCAGGAAGAAAAAAAGAGTTTTGACATTTCCTATTGGTCATTTGAATTGTCGCGTGGATTGCGTCATCAGATTCTGCGCTCCTATTGGTTCTTAGATTGACGCTCATCGCAGCTGTTGTCACACTGCAGGAAAGTGTCTGAAATCTTCTGACACTGGCAGAACTTCATCGGAGGAAATATCTGATCGCAACGGGCATTAAGCGGCTGTCTGTGAACTAGGGCTGGGCGATTATTATTTTTTTTTTTAATTTTTTGAAAAAAAATTTTTCGATTAATTCGAATGTACGTTTTAAGACGATTTAATTTTTTATAAAATCCAGGTATCGCGAAATTTTTTTTATTTTTTTTTATTTTTTTTTTTTAATAAAAATATTAAAGCAGCTTTTTCACTATTTGCCAAATCGTTCTAAACTGTTAGACAACCGTGCTGAATTGTGCTGATAGATTGTTGATGAGCTACCACAGCTGGCTCAGCGCAAGCGCGCTAGCCCATTGTCACGAGATGCGTGCGCAGTCAGCGGAGGCACGCGATGCGGCGCCAGGCAAAAGTATAAATCCAGCTTTACACTCAGGGCCGGTGTGGTGAGAAATCGGGTCCCCCTTGCTATCGAGTCTGCTTAGGACCCCAATAGGCGGCAGAATAGTGAGCGAGAACCCCCCGGTCCTCACTTTCATCCGCGACACCCACCCCCTCCCGGTCCTCACTTTCATCCGCAAACCGGTAAGTTTCTATTTCACTTTTGGGTTGAGGGCGTTCGCCTAGAGCGCCAGTTCAGCTTGCTCCGGCCCTGATTACACTATATACATTACACAAAATAATAAAATAGGCTAAAAGTTTTATTCGTGGCTAGAGCTTAATTAATTTGATTGACATATAGGCAATGAGACCTTTACTTCGCCTGACTGAGCGTGAGTTTATTGCATGCTGCGCTGTATTCGGTAGCACAGATCGTTCTGATCTGGGTGAGAACTTTACCAGCGACTACATGCACTGCTGAAGGCCTTTTTTTCCTGCTGCGCATCGAATCAACAACAACATATATCCATGGAACACGAACTTGCAGACTCTTTGAACAACGAGGAAATAATTGCACCTAATTCAAAGCCCAGACGTCTGGTTTTGTATTTTATACCTGCGCACCACCTGAAGGACGGTTACGGCGTGTTGTGAATGTCCGCTGTCACCGCAGAAAGTCAAATCTTTCTTTAATATGGACTTTAGCTTGAAAGCTTTACGGAGTGGCACAGTAGCTGTCCAAGGTACTGTAGCTATGAATTAAACCATAACCCATATATGCACCAATAAACAAGTAAAATGAATGAATAAATAAAATAAATATGGATTCTTAAATGTCAGTATTGTTTTTACTCAAAAAAATATCAATACGTTTTGACAAATGTTTTATAAAAATAAATTGAGCCATTTCAACATTTCAGCTATAGGCTGTTATACGATTCAGTTAAATATAAGATAGACATTTAAATATTGATAGATATGTAACAGGTTTCTGTGGTTTTTTTTTTTTCACGGTGATCTTTAATATATACTGGGTGGTGTAGCTACGCACAAATATTTTCTAAAACATCAAGCAGGAATTTGTCTATAGGAATGTAATAGGCTACACCTTGTTGACCAATTTATGTATGTATGGCCATTAAAAATACATGTTCCTTTACCAGATGGTTTTTCAAGTTACTTAAAAAGAGATTTGTACTTCAGTCATGTTGTTGTAATGTTTTAAGTTGACTAGTTACACAGTAAAAAAAAAAAAAAATAATAAATTTAGTGAAACTTTATGAAAAAATCTAGATTTTTTTTTTTTGCCATATCGCCCAGCCCTACTGTGAACATGTCAAATCAACGATCAAAGATCAGAGAATTTAGTCTAGGATTTCAGAAATCTTTTAGGATTTCCCAAATTTGTCTCAGATGACAAAATCGGGGCTGAAATCTCAGGGCTTTACATCTGTGGAGTGTCCCTGTAAACCAGGGCTCTCAAACTGCCGACCCGCGGGCCATTTGCGCCTCCCCCCTCCCTCCAGCCCGCAACTGACGTCAAAAATATAACTAGATTCGGTGGATTTGACCCCCCCCCCCCACCTACTGGACATTTAAGGTACTGTACTGTATATTCGAGTTACTTTCAGTTTCTCTCAGTGTGTGGTCGAGACGAGAGTAACGCACATGCAGATTATTTTTGGGACTGATTTAAACGTTGAAATATATGTCCGTAAGTGCTCTATTTTTACAAAAGCTCTATTTTTGTAAATCTTCAAGGGTCATTTGATTTTAATCAGTTTTATACTGCCTGTATTTTGTTGGACAAACACCTCTTCGACTAACACGTTATGCTGGTGGTGTAAATATGATCATTTTGCTAATATTTGATTCAAATGGTCTCAAATAGATTTTCCTAATATGCATACTAAGATTTCTATAAAAAATGTGCATTAAAAAGTAAAAAGTAATGCAAATGTCAATCTTGCCATGATAAAAAAAAAAAAAGTTTTCACCAAAATATGGAAACCGTTTCTACATTTTTTGTGAAGGCTTGTATTTTACAGTACTTTAGAAATACTCAAAAAAATATAAACTGATAATTCAATATAATGTTAAAATATACAGTTGAAGTCAAAATTATTAGCCCCCTTAAATATTCGCCCCCCTGTTTATTTTTTTTCCATAATTTCTGTTTAACAGAGAAAAGATTTTCTTAACATATTTCTAAACATAATAGTTTTAATAACTCATTTCTAATAACGGATTTATTTTATGTCTGCCATGAAGACAGTAAATAATATTTGACTAGATATTTTTCAAGACACTTCTATACAGCTTAAAGTGACATTTAAAGGCTTAACTAGGTTAATTAGGTTAACTAGGCAGGTTAGGGTAATTAGGCAAGTTATTGTATAACGATGGTTTGTTCTGTAGACTACTGAAAAAAAAATTAGCTTAAAGGGGCTAATAATTTTGACCTTTTAAAATGGTTCATAAAAAGTTAGAAACTGGTTTTATTCTAGCCAAAATAAAACAAATAAGACTTTCTCCAGAAGAGAAAATATTATCAGACATACTGTGAAAATTTCCTTGCTCTGTTAAACATAATTTGGAAAATATTTAAAAAAGAAAAAAAAATTCAAAGGGTTGGGGGGGATCGAATAATTCTGACCTCAACTGTATACTTTTTATGTGAATTTATGTTTTGAGTTTTTACTGCAAATGTCACACCCATAACACTGGAATTGCTCGTATACAAGTATGTGTGTGTGTTTACGTGTGCGTACCTTGTATTCATTTTGGTCTTGTGTGGCCATTTTTTTTGGTCTAAATGGCTCTAAATCACACAGTATTTTGAAAATGTAAAAATTAGGGGTGTGAACCTACACTGGTCTCACGGTTCGGTTACGATTATCATGCCATCGATTCGGTTCAATTCGATATCTCGGTGCATCACGGTGCATTGACGATGCTTTCCATACATAATTAGATTTTTTTCAATCACAAGAAAAAAAATTGTATTCAAATCTATAAATATGTTTATATTTATATATTACTTCTAATACAATTTTGTCCTTAAATAGACGCAGTAAGATGCATGAACTGTACCTTTAATTTTACCTGCTCAAAAAAAAAAACACTCTTTGTGAATGTTTTAGACAAAACTCCAATACATGCACAGAAGACAGCACGAGCATTCATAACAAATAAACTAATGTAAATATTATCCCGCTTGCTTTTTGAGCGCTAGCAAGTTCTTACACCCCTATGATTGGTCATTGTCTTCACCCGCTCAACAGAAAGGGCTGCACTTGGCTTTAGAAACGAAAGCGCCGTTCACCCATGAGTGACGCGGGAAAAACAGCCGCGGGTCAGTCTATATGCGCATAATACGCGGTTATCAGGTAATCCGTAATAGAATAAATACAATAAACCCACAACACAGGCACGCTTGTGTCTGGATCCACAAGTATCGCTTTAACAGAAACTTTACCTCACGGACATGCCAACGGGTCAAATGCCCTAGGCGTGTGTGTGTGAGAGAGAGAGAGAGAGAGAGAGAGAGAGAGAGAGAAAGGCATAGATGGAGTTTTACAGCATTTCTCCCTAGTAGTGAAATAGCAGCTCGTGCTTTACCATTCCTCAGTGTCAGTGACAGATCTGCTTTTTAAGTAGTAGGAGTGTTTTATTTACTCACCCTCGCCTCCTTCGCCATAGTATTCTACCGCAACATCGCGTATGGGGGATAAATGACGTCAGTGCGTAATAACCGGTTAGGATCTATTACTGAACCGATATCGAATTGTCCCCATCTGCATCGCGGTGCACTGAAGAAACACTCCTTTTGACACCCCTAGTAAAAATGCAGATTGTTTCCTGTGAGGATTGGTTTAGGGGTTGAGGGAGAGAATATAAAGTCTGTGTAGTATAAAACCTATTACATCTATGAGAATGCCCATAAAGACAGCTTTACGAGTGTGTGCATGCACAGGTTTGCAAAGTTGTATTTGACATGAGTATGGCATAGTTGTACTCCATTGAGGTGGTTTACAGAGACACACCTTGTGTCCCTGTAATACAAAATGCTTAAAAACAATACTCAACGAGGTCATTTTGCACTCAAAATTGGCCACAGGTTTCTTGTGAGATTTGTTTTGGGGTAGGGGTGAGGTGTAATAAGTGTTTTATACTGTATAACCTATAGAGTGTCCCTGTAAACCATGTAGACAAGAATGTGTGTTTGTGCATTAGCCATCGCCTCAGCATCCAGTATGTGAGAGGAAGAGAAGGCCACGGAAGAGGCGGGAGATATTTCCCTGCTCCTAACAATGACTTTATTTCTCATGGAAGTGTGTGTGTGTGGGAGAGGGCCACAAGCGGAAGAGAATGACCCGTGTGTGTGTGTGTTTTCTCTCCTCTGTTGTTTCCTTCCAGGCTGAGTCACCACTGGAGTGTCTGAAGGGTCGCGAGAAAGTGAAGGAGGAGACGTTACATCACTGCGGGCTGAGAGAGAGAGCGGCACACGAGCACTGACCTCTGACCCCGGAGCCAACATGAACGACCTAAACGTCGTGAAAGAGGGATGGGTGCAGAAAAGAGGTCAGTAACTAACTTTTATTTTGTATGTTGATATTCAGCAATTCAATATGTGAGGGATAAAGTACATTGAGGAGGTTGTTATCGCAGAATAAAGCTGTGCAGATCTATGATTGTCAAATCTTCAGCAGTTAATCGCAGCAAGAACATTTGCTATCATAATAAGCCTAGCTCATGAGTTATAATGGTGTGACTGTAAAGATTGCATGTTGTCTCCTGCATGTTTATTGTATGCGGGTTATAATCATTTAATTGCTTGTACAGGTGAGTACATTAAGAACTGGAGGGCCGCGGTACTTCCTGTTAAAGACGGACGGCTCGTTTATTGGCTATAAAGAAAAACCACAGGATGCAGATCTGGCGTATCCGCTCAACAACTTCTCTGTCGCCAGTGAGTCGCTCTCATTATCAGACTCTCTACAGTAAAATCAACATGTTTAATGGCTTTTAGACTATGAGTATGTGCTGATACTAATGTTTTCAAACGACTTT